>JAODVP010000007.1:159580-171167 GCA_025400035.1 Tetradonia laticeps
TTACTAGCATAATTTTAGTTATAAAGAAAATGTTTTTCTGTATAGAATTAAAATCCCTGAAGATAACACAGTGGGTGACTCAAAATGCCGCTCGGTTGAATCTAGTATAGATGTACGTATGTCGAGAGTTGAAGTATTTTCGAAAACTTTGACAATTAATTTTAGAAAAATGACCGTCTCAACTGCAAAAAATAAAGCAAATAATTTGTCTGTACGAAAATCAACCGAGCGGCCTTTTTTTTGAAAAATCTATTTTTACTATGAGTTCAAAGTTTTGTAGATAAGTGCATAGATATAAAACTAAGTGGGCAACAATTTCAAGGTAAATTCCACATAGTTCCAACCTGCGCCAACATTAATTAATGTCAATTATCCGCACGGAATTTAAAAGTATCGCGAGCCAATTAATATGCAACAAATCCGAAAAAATCGCTCCATTCTTAGCAGCGTTTGCAACGTTTTAATGCACTTGCAGCGCCAACATGTGTTGCGGGCGCAAATAGAGCGTAACGAAGCAGGACGCGGGCAAAAATGCAACAAACGGCGATCGTTTAACGTTGAACGCAAGTTGTGTTTTAACAGAAATTCAGATTTTAGCGCGCTGCGTGCGCCGCGCGAGAGACGTTGGCGCGTAACGAGATCAAGGATGCTTTGTGCTCGTCGTGCGCGCACTCGTCGCCGCGAAATAATCATAACTGCACTAATAACAATCATAAGCATAATAATTTGATATTTTTGTGAAATTTATACAAATACACATAAGATTTAAATACATTCTTTCTCCTCTTTGGATATTTTACAGCGATTTGTATGATTACAAGTTATTATTGTTATTATTGCATTACACGTCGCACAGGATGCAGGTCGACTGTGATAATTATGGCAATTAAGGATTTTGATGTTTTATTAGCGTATCAGAGCGCGACCGACGGTTATTTTCCGATTCTCGACGTGTACTCCGAATTTTTTCAGAGCCATTTCATGCGCACATTTCATTGACAAGATGGCGGATGGTATTTCACAGATTTGCGATTCGTCACTGCCAGCAAGAATCAATAAATCACGCTGCCGAGAACTGCAAAGAAGCATGTAATGCGCGTCTAGATCATAGTTGATTAAATCCCGTTGAATCGTATCGATGCAGACGGCATAAATCACCGAACAGTTACAAATCGTTAATGCGCCGGCCATTGCGATCGATTAGTCGCGCGTAATTCGTGCATTTTTACGGATACGCGCCGACAGCAAGTGCTGCAGGCTTGCGATTGGTCGTCAAACCCGCAAAAAATGGAATCCTCGTCGGTGAGCATAGCGTTGCAGCAATAAGTCGTGTTTTTGTTTCATTTTTCTTGGCGTAATTGCAGTAATTGCGCGCGTTTTTTTCGCTCGCATGCCGTGCGCGCAACTATTGTTGATTTAATAGCGAATTGTGAATTATTTGTAAAATGTACAATCGAAATTTCGCGCACCGCCGCTGCCTGATCGACCTCGATTTCTCATATTTCTGCGTTGCGAATTTCTGCGAGTGCGGCGATTTCTGCTTTCTGCACAGTATTTGACAAAATTATAGAAATTTTTTGGCCTAGTTGCACGCCTCGCATCTTTTTATTCCGGCGGCCGTGATTTTGTGAAAGTTGCAGCGCGGTGGTGATGGGAAAAAAGCAACAAATTGCCGTGCGACTACGAATCGTACCTAGTCATCAGTGTGTTGGATTTTATGCAATGCTATGCAACTGGCTGTTTGGAGGTTAGAGTGGTTATGATTGATGAAACAATGTTTGCGTGTCGTCGTTCGATTTTGAGCTATGAGCTAGCTGAAAGCTTCATTTGGGACAAGGGCACAGCGCACACGAAACTATTAATGCATATTTGCGCATAGTGGGTTGCCTATAGTTGCGTATAATTTAATTTTATCTTCTACAGTATTGGGTTTGAAATTCTTTCATTTTGTGAATATACCTGTGGATGATTGTACTGATCTGTTGTGATTTTCTTGTTGCAGTTCGGATTTTAGAGCGAAGCCGAGGATGTCGGCGGTAGGGGGGCGGCGGACGTACACCGAGGAGGAGCTGCAGGCGGCGCTGCGCGACATCCAGTCGGGCAAGCTGGGCACGCGGCGCGCCGCCGTCATCTACGGCATACCGCGGTCGACGCTGCGCAATAAGGTATACAAATTAGCGCTGGAGCGCGAGCGTGACGCGCATCTAACATCCGCTGCTTCTTTGAAGCTGACCGACGAGGAGGAGGCCACTGACATGGACGACAAGGAGCTGTCCGGCGCCGAGGAGGAGAAGGAGGTGGAGAAGGCCCTGGAGGGGCCGCTGCTGTCCTACGACGACCTGCTCACCTCCGACCCGCTGAAGGCGCTGCTCACCAAGCAGCCCGCCGGGGGCGGTGGCGGCGGCGGCGGCGGCAGCGACGACGAACAGAGCATGCCCACTGCGGCCGCCTTCGCCCCGCATATCCAAGCCCTGCTGCTGCGTAGTCTGATCGGCACCAAAGTACTAGACTCTGGCGGCGGTGGCGGCGCTGGCGGCGGCGGCGGGGATCCACTACCCGACGTCATGAAACGGCTCTTTGCGCAGGACTTCCTCAACGACCAGCTGAAGCTGCAGTTGGTGGCGCAGGCGCATGCGCACGCGCACAGCAACGGCGACCTGGAGAAGATGGCGCGCGACCGCCCCAGCCCGTCCAACTCGGTGATCCATCGCGCCGGCCTCAAGCGCGAGCGCATCGACTCCGACTCCGAGGCGGAGGACTCCGCCTCGAATGTGATACTTAAGATTCCGTCCTTCAGGCCTACCACGGCGGGCAGCAAGAACGGCAGCGGGGGTGGCGACTACTCGGCCGGCAGCATGGCGTCGCCGTCGGTGACGAGCGACTCCACCTCGCCGCCCATCGCGCTGCCGCTGCCCGGCCGCGGGCTCTACCAGAAGGACGTCAAGGACCTGATAGCCAAAAGCATAAGCCAAAAATTCCAGCAGAGTCCCGAACCGCCCCCGAGCGCGCAACAGCAGCAAGCGGCCGGCATGCGTAATTCCACGATGGACTTTGACTTTAGCATCAAACGAGGCAGGTTCACGCCGCCTCTGGGCGGCGGTATATCTGTCATTAAGTCGGCGCAAGAGTCGCGGATACCTTATCAAGCCACACACCATCAACATCCACAAAACACGCATAGTCATGCACATCCACATGGTCATGCGCAGAATACGCAGAAAGCTCAGAACTCGAACACTGGCAGCGGTAGCAGCAGCGGGGGCGGTAAAGGTACTAGACCCAAACGCGGCAAGTACCGAAATTACGATAGGGATTCCCTCGTAGAAGCGGTGAGGGCAGTACAGCGCGGGGAGATGTCAGTACACCGCGCCGGTAGCTACTACGGGGTCCCTCATTCGACCTTGGAATACAAGGTCAAAGAACGCCACTTGATGCGTCCTCGTAAACGAGACCCCAAGCCAAATCCTGTGGATGAGAAGATTGCTTCGTTGAAACAGAACGACCTTCGGAATGCTGCCGCGGCGGCAGCTGCTAATGAGAAGTTAAAGGTGGCAGCAGCATCGGGGATTAAACCAGGACAAGCTGCCGGTAAATTTGCGCCTGCATCGCCTAACGGTATCAAACTACCGATGTACGATCCTGCTCTAGGTCCCTTGGGATACAATACCCATCCATTCCCATTCTGGACCCACGCCGCTTACCCCCACCTCCCGATGGACTACGGCCGACCTGCAACAGCAGCAGCGGCAGCTGCTGCTGCCTTCCCAGCCGCTAACCATGACCAACTGTATGCATCCCAGATGATCCAGAAGCTGCACGAGGAGTCGCGTTCGTTTATCAACCCACCTGGAGGTCCAGCTCCTGCCGGGGCCGCCAATATGAGCAAATCGACACGACAAATGGCTGAGTCCCTCTTGGACCCTGCTGAAAGCAATGGGTTACTTGACGGCATCATCCGGTCTAGTTTAGAGTCCGGAGTGCCGGGAGATGATAAGAAGGAGGATGGCAATGTCAAACCACAAAACATGTCTAATAAAACTCTATTGGACCAGCTGTGTCGGAATAGCCGATTGGCCCCGCTTTCGAAATTCGTCAACGAGCATGAGACCCTTAAGAAAGAGGAAGGTCGGAATGGAGATGGCGCTGCGTCACCTGGCCAAGATGATGTGGAGCCCATGGAATACAAACCCGACATCACCACCATTGAACTGTCGAACGATTCGTCGACGAAGAATAATGGAGCCGCGGAGGAAAATGGCCGACAGGATGGCAGCCACTCGCCACCAGCGCCCATAGTGCCACGGCCCGGGATGATCTACCTGAAGCAGGAGCTCACCAAGCCCGAGAACCTCAAGCCTGAGATGCTGGTGCGCTTCCACGAGGCGGTGCCGCGCAACGGCCTCGGCGACGCCGCCGTCGTCAAGTCCGAGGCGCACGACTGACGCCGGTTCACGCGCCATCCGGTGCTGTATCACTAGCTGGGTGACTAGTTCGCGCATGCGCAATGACGTAACATTGAGATACACTGCAAACAAATGGTCCACAAATTATCTTATCTTACAATTAGATACGAAACAAAACCGAACTGTACAAAGCAAGCGGGTTGACAGTAGACACGACACACACACATGACACATTCGCAAGGACGATGGTTGCGCAAGAAGGGAACGCATCAAAGTGGCCAAACTAGTTGCAAGTATGACAAAACGTGTACTCGGTGTTTTTCATTACAAGTCCACATTTCACATTATTACCCCCTCCACGACGAGCGTATAAATACCAAAGTGTGTATATTCTAACCTCTAACGAGTGAGACCGTATATGTCTGTGTTTCTCTGTTTCGGTGTCTCGGCATGCTCATATACGATAAAGCTAGAAATTATACAAGCAAAAAATTATGCGTACGTGCGTAACAAAAAAAATTCATTCGGTGTGTATTCTCTGTGTGTGTCTTCATACCTCGAAGATCTGTAAAAATAAAACTATTCGTAGATGTTACACACTTGAGCGGGGCTGCTTTGATGGTTCCCTCACAGATGGCGGCAGCGGTCATGTGGTACGAGGAATATTCACACAACACACACCAGCTGCTGAGAGAGTATGATAAAGGATAACATATTGCAAAATATTGAAAAAAATTATATCTATCTGTGATTTATTCAAAATTTTTGATGTATATTTTCTCTAAGAAACAAAAAGTATCTATTATATTATTATTGAGTAACGTTTAAGGAAAAAGCAGAAAATTATTGATAATATTGGTGGTGATGATGATGGACAGTGAGGTTAGGTGGGCTGGACGCTTGTAGGAACGCGATCAGATATCAAAACCAAATGCACACACACTCACACTCACACACACGTGGTGTGGTGGTGACAGATTTATATCTATGTATAAAGAAACGTTTACAATGTGAGTCTCATTGGTGCATAACATATTCGGCTTGCAAATAACAAGCGTCGGTGTTGAAACTATATTTATCTATATTGCAAATTTACTAAAACCTAAGAAACTATGAAACTATGAATGAAAAGCGCGATTTCTCTTTATGTACTTTATGTACTTTATATAGATAGACTTTCGACACAAAGGTACACTCACACAGTCACACACAGTCGCCGTTTTTCAAGCCCCGTTTCTTGCGTGTGTCTTTGATTATTTGACTTTTCGACGATGCGGAAAATGACAAGAAGTGCAATTAGACCATTATATACATAACATATATATTTACATCAATATTAATTAGTGTATAAGAGTATATTTAACAAGATATTATATATTTGAGAATACTATGATCCTAGGCGACGCGGACTGGAATGTAGGGAATGCATGTCGAAAGTTGGCGAATTCGGAGAGAGATCAAGTTTTTTTATTCATTTACAGCCGATTCCAAACGAGGTGACGAAATTCTCATCGTGTTTAATGTTTTGTCAGTCCGAAAATCAAGCGCAGAGAATCGAAATCAAAGCCGATTGCACTCACTCACACCCACACAGCACGCACACACAGCCGTCGGATGGCGGGCGATAAACCAAAAGCGAACCGAAACCGAGCGTCGATTTGCAATTTGCAACAACAACTTGTTGCGCCCCGTGCGTGTCACGGGACTGGCCCAAATCCGGATAGTGTAGCTGATCACACATCCACCCCCGAAACAGCAACACCCCGAGCGGCAGCAAACGCAGAAACAATTGAACCCCGGCCCGATAAACAAACCGCAGATTCCACCACACACAGATGCAACCGACGCAACTAGCGAAACAGGCGAAGTAATTAACAGTAAACGTAAATAGTTCGTAGTTACAGTTATTCAATAATTAGTTATCACAGGATAGGTATCAATGTAGACATGAACGTAGGTAACACGTACATAACCTCAACCACTCGTACACTTGCAATACATACCGTTTCACACATGGACAACCAATCAAAATAGAACTTAACCTCAATTAATGTATTTATTATGTGTATGCAATCCGGCGCAGATTGATGTGCGCACTGTTGTTGTTTTCAAGATGGCGGCGCGATGACTCAACACACACTTAACCAGTACATATTTTAAGTTGGACCAATATTGCTCTATACAGATAGATATTTATCTATAGTTATAATTAACGTCTAAGTACACTGCAGACAACACACTTATGCAACCCAACAAACAAAATTACATTCAATCAAATTCCTATCACACGTTATCTGCATTTATTGGAATTCACACATATCATCTTAAAGTTATAAATCAAATCAAAACTAACCTTAACCTTCTCCAATTAAGTTAAACTTCACTCACTATTTTTTGTAACATTTTGTAAAAGTATAAAAGACACGAGCAGAAATCAAAATTTCATTATCTGCTCTATGAAACATTCCCAAAATGTGCCAGTCGCCACATTAACTTCTCAAATTAAAAGCGGACGTGAATTGTGATCTATATACCTAATTTTTTCATTTCATGTTAGATCTTAACACTTTTAAACACTTGTGTATTCCAAACTATTCCGTGGTTCTTCTCGTGGTCCAAGTAAAAATTGATTAACACAATGAGTATACGCAAAAAGACGACTAATAAACAGATTTCTATAAGATAGAAACAGAGGTTAGGACAGCTTTAAGCATATTTAGGGATAAAATCGAAACGAAGCCAAAAATTAAACAGCTTACAAAGCTAACTTAAAATTTGATAATGTTTATGGGGATTTTACACACTTTTAGGTTATGTGTATGTTTTTGTTGGATGTTTGCATTTGTACATCGGAATTCTAAACAATTTGTACCTTAAAACAAACAATCGATGTATATTTTTACATATTTACGCCTATCTCTATGTTATCAGCAATTTATTTAGTTCATTAAGTACGATTACGTTGTATAAGTTGCGATACGTTGCGATTAATTAATTGTCCAATTAATGCGCGGCGATGTTAGTTTATTGCATGATTTTATGTTTACACAGTATGTTTATAATTTAATGTTAATCTTACACGACGAAATTTAGCTTTATTACTCGTATCAGTTCATGTTAACGTAGCGTAATTGTTTAACTTAACAATCAATAATTCATAGCATTACGAAATACGTATGGAAGGCGTTAGAGGAATTTCATTGCAGACGGAAATGAGGCACGTTTTGTGGGATTCGGACGATATGTAATTGCTGATTGTTTTAAGCAACGTAACTACTCGATAAAGACGCAAGTGATATGTTGGCGGAGCGCAAAACGTGTTTGGTTTCTTGTTGGTTCTTGAACGTAGCTCGATCTATGTTAAGTTTTCAGTTTTAATGCATTTGAACGTAGAACACTCTGTATATGCGTAGCTGTAGCTCTTTATTTGTCTATAATTGTTCATATTTTATATTTTTTACAATGGCGCCGCATTTATTGTGTTTGTGTGTGTATTGACACATTTTTATTATTGATTTTACTCGTACTTTATTAAGATTATCATTCCATAAATTTTCCAACAATGGTTTCTTTGAGTTCTTTACTGCATCCACATTTTTATTAAGTTGGCTCAATTGATGACACCTCACAGTCACACAGAACTGGTTTAGATACAATAGGCTTAAGTTACATTACGATAACATTTAATTAACTGAATATTAACTACAATAGTAATACAATAGTCCTGGGTAATAGTACTTTGTGGTAGGTAACAAGTAGTTAACATAGGCAACACTACATACACTTTATTATTTGTGTTTATTGTTGGCATTTTTGTTTGAAACCTGTGCATCCTTTGCAACCTTAAATAAGCGAATGTGGATGTTTAACGTAGGCAACACAGTGTACATATCGTTTGAATTACTTTCATTATTGGACTTCATCGTAAATTAAGAAAACACGTTATTTAAATGAGTATTAATTGATTATATTATAACATGCTTTTCTGCCACTGCACTCCTCACTCACTCTTGCATTTCCGGTTTGACAGTTTGACAGTTTACTGGCAGTACAAAGTACGATAACAATAAACTGGAGGCGGAGCAGGTGTTAACGATAAGTTTTTCATAAGCGTAGCTGCAGATTACTACTATTCAACAATACAATAGAATAATTAACAGGAAACTACACACAGATAACGAAATGAAATCAACAATTTGCCCACATTCAACATTTGACTCATAATCAGGCGATGGTGGCGACATCACAAAGAGTTTTCATTTATTTCAATCGTGAAATATTTCAATCTTCAATAATAACTTTATTAAATTTTATAAATTATTTATTATAAATCTATTGTTATACTTTTTTAATGTATATTTGTATATTTTTATTGTTTGTTTTCGGTGGTTTTGTTTTATGAAAAGAAAACTTTTTGTGATTGTGGTTGCCTACAATGAATTAAGTTACAGGATACAAGTTACAGTTGCATTTACATAATAAACAGGATTACAAACAATACAATATCATTAACAGTGCGAAATAGTCAGGATAAAATAACAAACTCTTATCTTAAACTTACTTTTGGTTGTTATATCTATTAATTTATTGATTACACGGTGATAGTTTGCACAGAAGTTTATTTTCAGAGTTGTATAGTAAAGTCAGTAAAATTTTATATGAAAATTAAAGGCATTAATGAATTCAACACGATTTTTCTCAATGAAAATTAATAATTTAGTTAGTTCTAATAAAACGAGAAAATTAGTTAGGATTAGTAAGTATTGTTTTGTTAGCCTGTTTCAGAGATGGAAAAGAAATATTTCTTTACGAATTTACAGATTTTAGTGAAAGCGTAATTGATATTTGCATAATTGATAATTGATAATTGATAAATGAAATAAATCGATATTTTTACTAATTCTATTAGGACTATTAAGGATCGAGAGACGAAGCTTTAATTAATCTAAACTAATGAATACACTTTCATTGACTAACCTCAAGTCGGTAATCTAACCTAAATTGAGCACATTGGCGATCAAAATCGAAATTATTTTCATTTAGTAGCAAATGAACGATGATGATGGAAATGATGCAAATTGCAACACGTGAAATTACACCAAAAAGTGTCTTCGTAACTAATTAATTAGTTAATTAATTAAACTACATTAACCGCTAAATTCTACGCAACTAAACTGAATTTAACCGCACTTAAGCACCGGAGCTTAAGTGCTATCTTAACGTAAATATTATTTGTCGTACCTGTTGATGAGATATTTTAATATTTTACTTAGGCTTGACATTTACAAACAAATGTGATTGGATACTAGAAACAAATATTAACTTGATGCAGGAGGAGATTTTAACTAAATTAGGCTATAATTTTAGGGGACGATAGATGGATACACAAATAGAGGAAGCGAGAACAAAGAATTTTGTTTACCAATTCGATTCGACGACGTAAAGACTGAAAATTGTAAAATTAAAGACTTGTTAACTGATAAGGCTTACAAAATTAACATTAAATTAAATTAACAAAGTGACATGTAATGTTAATGCTATCTCTAATCTACCAATTGGGAAATGTTGAAATTATTTACATGTAGAGGTCATAACCTACAAACTGTAAAGCAAAACGAGTAAAACCGAAGCAAAACGAGAGTAAAACCGTTGTAAAAACAAGTGGAACACATGTGAATGATTCAGAACAGAGATTTATTGTATTGTATTATTGTAAATTGTATATTGTTATCAATGTATTTGTTTTATCATCGATCTATCTACGAATATCTAACCACTCTAAGCCACTAAAGCAAATCTTATATCATATTCACCAAATGAAAGCAACAGACAGGAAACCGAATACTAAGATATGAAAACGAGATGTGTGGAAATATTTTGCTTGTAAATCCACTTAGTAAGTACATAAATCGAAGCCAAATATTGATGATATGTGAAACGTATAAATGTGCGCACTCTTGACGTATGCAACCCATCGTACATTTGGGACCAAACAACGTAATTGATGCGAAATCAACAAGTCATATCCAGAGACAAACTGCACGCAGGTTTTACATTAACTTACTTACTAACTAATAACGTTTAGCAACAATTGATGAATGTGTTTCGTTGTCTTCTTCTTCTGCGTAACAAGTAAATGATATTATCACCGTGCGCATTGCATTTTACAACAAGAAACTCATTTATCTATCTATCACAAATTTGATGAAGTGAATTGATGTACATGAAAGATGTTTCTATATTTATCGACTAATTACACGTACGTGAACTAACAAAATGCCTTTTAGCCTGAGAGGAAAACCAGATTATATAAATATTTGAAATAAAACACCCTGTGTGAAAATTGTGCAAAAAAACGTCAAAAAATGAAAAAAATGCAGAAATATATGAATAACAATATCATAACATTAACAACTTACAACTAATACAAACTAAATATTAATTACTAATGCTGTGTTTTATCCATATATACATATTGTAAAGTTTGAACAAACCTGAGCAGATCGGTAATGGCGGAAACTGTAATTTGTTCTGTAATTCCACCAGCAACAATGGGAAATGTACCTACTGTTTTCATTCGGAACATTCGGAACGTTCGGAAGAAGGTGCACGCGAGTGCGCAACCAAACGAACACTGAATAGCCGTAGGCGTATGCTAACTTTGATGTTTGCAATTTTCGTACCTTAACCTATCTCGTGTAACAGTGTTGAACGCGTAGCATAAGCTGAATTGTCGATTCATCGCAAGCGTGCCTCTTCTTCCCGCTGCAGTATTCGTTTCCACTTACATGAATTTCGCGTTGCAAATGCGGAATATTGGCGTCATATTTGTATCTGTGACTTCTATTGTATTTAAAACCAAATCGCAACACACACGAGTTGAATGTTTGACGCAACTGATGATAAACATTATATAAATTACAAAACTGATGATGAAAACATATTGCTTTGTGGGAAATTGTTATTTTCAGAAAATATTTTGAAAAACCACAAAAAAATACAAAAAAATCGAAAATAAATACACATTGTATATTTATAATGTAATACTGAAGTATACCAGTATTTATTATACTGTGACTTTATTGACATTATTGGAAATTACTTCATTTAATTAGTTAAAATACCATTCATTCATTTATTTTCATTTATTTCATTTGGATTTGTGTTGATATTAGTAGTTGTAC
>JAODVP010000007.1:245345-258684 GCA_025400035.1 Tetradonia laticeps
GCTGATTGTCCTTTCTCGACGTTTTAGGCTTAGTTCAAGCCTACGTAAAAATCTAAAACAAGTTTTTATTAGGTTATATATCCATTCATGTTACTGTTAAAATTGCAAACATTCAAAAAACCAAGAATAGATAGAGGTGTGAAGCAACCAACTTAATTATCTAGCACTTTTCTGACGTCACGTAAGCATTAACGTGTCCGCAAACGTAGTCATCAAACTGACGTGAAAGTAATGAATTTCAGAAGGTACCTCATCTGTTTATAGTGCATACCAATCTATCCATGAGGCTGTTCCTCATGCCGTCACATGATATTCAAAACTCAAAGCCATTGAAAAAATGTTTACGTTAATAACTATATCTGATTGCAACGATGCAACTATTCCTTCTATTATACCAACCTGATTTGATGACTAATTGCCCTCAGTCTGCTTATTTTGCTTGTTTTCTGAGGAACCGGTATGTCTTGCTTGGACTGTAGACTGATGTTTGCCTCCTACAAACAAATTTACGTTAATTTATGTTAATTAGAAAAGGATATAGTTAAATATAACAGTACAACAGGCACATATGCACAAGTTAGTTAAAATGCGGATGCATTGATGTCGATTAATATGGATATTAATATAAGAAACTCTAAATACACTACGCATCAATCTGCAATGGTTGAACAATGAATGACTTACACACAGATACAACTAGCAGCAGGAAATTAGTGTCATTTGCATTGGTGTCTTGTGTTTCTGATTCACGATTAATATGATTATATCTTGCATCAATGTTCTACAACATAACCAACAAAACATCATTGCAGATTGATAACCTTGATAACTACCTAGACGTAATCAAATTCATGATAACATAAATTAAAGAATTTAGTTGAGGTTACGATTGAATTGATTGATTGATGAATTGTAAATGTGTTGTCTTCTAATTGTAAGTAAAGCGAATTGATCCAAATATAAAGGAAAAAGAAACGCAAGAGAAAATACTTGTCGACTCCTCCAAGTGCCAAGTTCATCTGCAATTCCACACGATAAATTCGCCTCACGACATTTGAACAGCAGTGTCAGCTGCGTCACGCAACAGATTTCTAACTTCGGTCTACAAAAAATACACACATGCAAAATTCCTCTCGTCCTACGGTAGACTCGTGAATATATCCAAATCACCATACATCAACACAGAAATGTACACATCAGTTGATTATAACCAAGGTAAGGTAAAGAGACGCAAATGTGGTACGTACATCGGCGGTTTCTTCAGCCGACGCTTCAGACGCGCGCCGAATTGGGTCTGGCCATTCCAAATTGGAAGCCCAGCACCGGATGGTCTCCGGGCTGGGACTCGACGAAGATTTGGTCATCTCCCTAGTAGACGCAACGCTGTCGGAGCTCGACGAGGAACTGACGACGGTATTACGACTCATACGACGTTTCGGACTAGGCTTACGTGGAGTTTTGTAAGGTAATTCTAGATGATAGCAATTTGGCGATTTGGTAGGACTTGGGCTTTTCTGACGTACAAGCTTCTTATCTCGTTTCCGACCTGTCTTTCGATGGGATTGTATACCAGTTGTATTGACCTTGTCCGAACTTGGGAAGTCGTACAAACCATCCGAATCCGTAAATGGCAGGAAGTCTTTATTCCTTCCATAGAATTGTGTCGAGAATCGGCCTACCCCAGACCGATCACTCAAAGGACTCTCACTTCGACTACTGACAGGACTAAGGAGTTTATCAATAGTCACATCTGCATGAACCACAATGGACGGGGGCTGTAAAAAGTCCTTGGAAGGTTCCCCAGTGATAAAGACTTCCAATTCCTTTGCACTTTTCAAGTGCCCGTCTTCGATCTTTTGATCTAGATGATCAGTACCAATACCTTCGTCATTACTCTCTAGTAGAATATCATCTGACAAGGTTTCAGAATCAGAACGACCACGTTGTTGCGGTTGATTGTGGGTACTACCAGATTTTG
This sequence comes from Tetradonia laticeps, assembly GCA_025400035.1. Lineage (NCBI taxonomy): Eukaryota > Metazoa > Arthropoda > Insecta > Coleoptera > Staphylinidae > Tetradonia > Tetradonia laticeps. The sequence goes on from JAODVP010000007.1 coordinate 247,324, forward strand.
AGAAATTAGGCGATTTTAACAAAGGAGACGGACGACGACCTAGACACGGATGTCCAGGTCCAGGGGCACCTGGATCTTCCATTTCGGAAGGACATAAAGGGTTGCTAGACCCGCATCTGGAGGGACCCGGACTAGCCATGGAGGAATAACCAGACGAGCTTAAATTGGACTCGGATGCATTGTGTTCCCCACGGGAGACCATTGAAAAGGGGCTTAGATAGCTCATACCGCTAGATGACGCTGTGTTTTTGATATTCGGCGATATCGATTCGGCATCAGACTCGGCTTCGCTCATATTGCAGGTTATAGTGATCATTGGAGGCACAAACGGAAGATCTAGAGAAGTGGGTTTATCAAAGTCTTTGAGAGGTTTGCGTTTACCCAACGCGGGGAATTGAAAAGAGTCCGCGGGGGTTCTAGGAGGTGTCCTAGGAGGTGGGGAACCGGGGAGGATAAATCTTGGGATGTGTTGATGCGTTGGTGAAGGTGTCTCTATAGTTAATGTGGGGATTACTAATGTTTTCGGGGACGTAGACTCTGCCGTCACGCTTATGCTCGGGATTGCCTGCGGTTGTCCTAAAGGAGGAGGTTTCTTCTGGAAGTAAAGATATACCGATATAAATAATTGGTATGGGAGGGGATAAGGCGGTAGGGAAGTCTTACCTTCATTTTGAATTTGTTAGTTCCCTGCTGCATAGCAACAGCTTCTTCAAATATTAGTCCGTCCTCCGCTTGTGGGTCTATAGGAATATCTGCAATTTCGTTGTCTTCATCACTTTGTACTTCTTCTTGGACACGCATAGTCCGCCTCATCATAGGCGTAGGAGCTGGGGACGGCATCGGTGACGGCAATGGCGTCGGTAGTTCCCGAATCGGCGAAAGGCACTTATTGATTGTGCTGGGTAGCTCTAATAGAATGGTCGGCGGATGTAGGAAATTTCCGCCATTTTGTGGCGCTTTGTGCGCGCTTAGCGCGTCCACGACGCTTAGTTCAATGGTCGTCGGCGCGTGATGTATAGAAGCAGGACTGTCAGGAGTAGCCAACGATATACTCATAGGTGTGTATACTGATGAAGTAGAGGAGTCGTCATCACCCGCAACTTCATCTTGCGGAGAAGATGCTGTCGGTGTAGTAGATGGGGACACTCTCAATGATAACGGTAAATTAACCCCTGCGGAGCTGGAGGAAAAGTTTCGGAACATCGCCAATATGGAATCGGCACTCGAGGGTTTCTGTCGCTGCTGCAGCCGGTGGCGATTGACCTGCGTGGCCATTGCTAGATCTGAAATGCTACAACTTAGAGCGGACGGTAGTGCGAGGTCGCTACTGGTGAGGGAGTCGCTGCCTTGATTGCTGGAGGTGCTGTTCGGTGAGCGCGTGGTGGCGCACGGCGACGGTGGCGTGCTGTTCGGACGTGCTATCGCGCAAGTTAATCTATTCGATTGCATAATACCTAATTCCATGTCGGAACTGCCGCCGCTACTCATCTCGGCTGATACCTTGCTGAGCAATCGGGCGAACGTCACTTTCTTCTCCAGTTTCGGGTCGGTGAGCGTCATTTGTGCGGTGCATGCAGGTCCCGGGCGTATGAATTTAGTCTCTTTCATGACCAAAGCTTGCTGTTCATCGTCGCTGCTCACAGCTGCGTTTGGATGTAGGCGATTTCGATTTGTTCCTCTTGTTTCGTTACTACGATCTGTCATTTGCATCAATTCTCCTAATGTGACCTTCCCAGCGTGTTGTTTGCCCCCGGGTGAGATTAATTGTTGGAGTATCTGCTTCTTTTCTGCTGCGCTTTTTTTGGTTGGAGTGGAATTGTTTCGCTTTTTCTTTGGCGAGGGTGTACCTGGGTTGAGCAAACAGAGACGCAGTATTAATTGGAGCGGGTGAGGTGTGCTCGTGTAGGGGACCCAACAAAAGCGAGTTTCATTTTCTTTTTTGCGTTGTCACAGTACAACATGGACATGGATGAAAACAAATACAGAAGTATGATATAAAGAGAAGGGTATGCTCTTACGTTTTTTAATGACTGCAACCAGTTGATATCGTGGAGGATGGGAGAATTGACGTTTCTGTATCTTACGATACAAACATTTGAAGCGTGTTAATAAAGTAAACATTCTCTTACCGGCTTTGAATTTGTTGAAATTTATTCTTTAAAGTAATATTTAGTTCTTTTGGTTGACATCGTTTGATTTGTGCACCCTCCGCGTTTTGCTTAAGTGAGCGTACGAGCAACAACTTCATTTATAAAACCCCGTTTGACAGCTTTAAGATGAAGTTATCTAATAACACTAAAGTTGTAGTTATGAAAACTGGGGTTAGTACATTGATTTAAAATTTTGAGGTAGAATTCTATTTCAACAATTTTTATGTTGCAAACATGTGATATAGTGGAGGGTAGAATAATTAGTTGACGTTTCTGTATCTTTAGATAATATAATATAATTAGTCAACTTACACCTTTCTCCCCCGATATTAACGTAAAAATTATCTCACTGGATTTGACTTTATATTTCTGCTGTGCTTTGACATTTAATCTTAATTAAAATCCATTCAAGTGACAAAACGAGCAACAGCGTCGCTATAACTGATCCAAATTTACCCGACAATGTACGAATATTCGAATGTACGTAAGAGCATACCCTTATCTCTTTAACATGTACAGAACGTGTTTATTTGTGCGTTTTATTGGCATTTTACTTAAAAGTGCAACCTACCAGCCACACGCTAAAATTACGTGAAATTGGGAGAAATAAAAGGCCACATCGATCTATGCTACTAAATGTAAGTTAAACTAATAGGACCCGTGTACTACACTGACGATGAGAAATGTGCAGATAGCAAGGTTTGGGACCACACAAGGCAGACAGTCTCAGATGGAGATAGGTAGAAAGAGAAGAGGCTCAGAGACACCACGAACGGACGAACGGCACAAACGGCCTTACGTCTTATGGGAGGTTTGAGCAAATCGTCCAAACTAAAGGTTCGGGCGGTGGCTGGCGAATAGCCGCTGGCGTGTGGACTGGTCAGGCTTAGGATGGATGGCTTGCGGATACCCAGGCGGCCGAACAGCGAGCGGGGAGCTCCCGGACCTGGACTCGGCGTTACGGTAACCGCAGCGGCGCCAGAAGCAGCTAACTGCTCACGTACTGAAGCGGTGCGAAGACTGGATACTGAAAATTTATCTTATTTATCTTATGTAGATCCCAAAAGTAGAGATATTTACCACCTCCACGATTCCTGTCTTCCTCCTCGGCGAGGAGTTTTTCGATCTTCTCTGGGAAATGTCGCTTTGCACACCACACTAATCCAATGACGCCCATCACGACGAATACCGTCATTAGTCCCAACCAGAATGGTTCCCGAAGCATCCGTTCACTCAGCGGTTTATAGGGAATGTGCAACATTCGTCGTTCGCACCGAGTGCCTTCCCACCATGCATGACATCGGCATAGGAAATTGTCGCCTCTTTCCAAACAAATGCCGCGTCCCTCGCACGGGTTGCCTTCGCATGGTTTCTTTTTCTGCTCACAGGTTGGACCCATGTAGCCGTTTTTGCAATGGCATTTAAAACTTGTTTCGGTGAGTTCGCATTTCCCGAATACGCATGGTTCAAGGTCACAATGTGTTAACGCACAGAATATTCCTGTGAACAACATATAAACAAACAATATGAGAATTCGTATAGATCAGGAACCGCATTGCTGCGAAATTATTACAAGTAGGTTATAATTGCGAATATAGAATGGTATCCGAAACTACTTGGTTCTTTCAAGGTTAGAAAATAGGTTAGGTTATCAAAACTGTTAACGCACAAAATATTCCAGTGAACAACACATTGCAGTACAATTCTAAAATTGGGAACCGGATTGATATACAAAAATTGACAAACCAGGAACCAGATTGATCAGAAACTATTGCTGGGAGAGGGCGCAGGTATGAAGAGGGAGGTAAAAAATAGATGTGGGAATTGGGAACCAGTCAGGAGATCGTATTCTCAATTCTAAGACATATACTTGAACCTTATTGGATACATATAAGGGACTGGCAGAATTAGAAACCATTGCAGGTTGAAGATGTAGATGTGGATATGAAAAGACGCAATAAAATATATGTTGCAAAATCGGGAACCACGTACGAGATCGTTTTCTCCAACTTAAGACCTAGGTTTGATGAACCTAACAAAATTGTTACTAATAACGTGGAAGTACAATATTTATTAGAAATCATGGACAAATCAGGAACCAGACTGGAAATATTGTTGGCCGAATAGAAGTGGACAAATCAGGAACCATCCATGAGGAGGTATACTCTTAGGGTCTTTAACCTAATCATGTGGATATAAGGAACTGGGCAAATAAGGAACTAGATAGATACGGACTTGGATAGGTAAGGAACTATAAGCTAACCTTGTACGAGGAACTCTTGGCAGATAAATAACTATTGCAGGTTGAGGATGTAGATGCAGATATGAGGAACGGATGTGGCCAAATCAGGAACCATTTATGAGATGGTTTTTACAACTTTAAGACATATATTTTGAAGAATCTAAGGAAGATCTGATAAATAACGTGGCAAGATTTATTCAATGATTTCCTTTATTTACAGGATTATCAAGAAATGAAAACTTTTTAATAATTCAATTTTTTCCAATATTTATTGGAGTGAATTTAACATTTTTCCCACAACATTTTCTAGGATTAGCAGGAATACCTCGACGATATTCAGACTATCCTGATGCATACACAACTTGAAATGTTAGTTAAATAGTTAAGTATGAAGAAAGAGGCACATAAGGAAATTTTTCCTAACCTCAAATACTTTTGTAAGAAACATAATTAATGTTGTCTTCTAACTCCAAACAATGTACAAATTGGATTATACATCAAGTTGCTAACGAAGGGAAATCAGTAGCCTGGAATTAAACCACGAACCTTTGGGTTGACGTGGGTTTAGTAGAGTAACAATTGGCAGATGTTAGTACGAAGAAACAGGTAATATAAGAGAAGTGGATAGATTGGGGACTATGCACGAGTTGGTTCTAACAAGTTTTAGAATGTAGATTTTAATCTAACCTTAAAGTGATCTTTTATTAATGGGTTAGGTTCGGTTAGAAGCACATGACCAAAGAATATGAGAAGCATAAATATGACTGCGGAACTAGACACTAACCTAACCTTAGTGAGGAACGATTGGCATATGAGACAGTATGAAGAGGAATTAAAATAGATGTGGACAGATCGGGAATCATGCACTAACCTTGTAATACCAAACCTATTAGCTGATTTTTCTTAGCGGATTAAACCAGTCTAGCGACATATTAAATTACAAAGAAAAAAAAATTAATGGTCCTATTTCCACAACTACATTTTTCAAGAGGGCGTGGCTGCAAAAATGACCGATATAATGAGGAATGAATTGCCTATATCAAATATAGTTTCAACAAAATAATCGTATCTAGTATCTAGTATCGGAGCTAGTTTTGTACTACAAAGTTAAGCTTTTACGCAAATATTTGAAATAAGTATCATCATTGCCCGATTAAAAATGCAGTTATCAAAAAAATTCCTATTCTACTCTAAGGAAATTGCAAAAAACATGCTTGATTCCTCTCATAGCTAGATTCCGGAAATGCCCAATTCTCCATCCAACCTAAACCCATTACCGTCCATTTTTTTTAACTCTTTCGAAATTCACATTAAGTGTCAATGTCAAAGGTCAAATTGACTTTAAAGTGACTTTAAAACTATTATAAGAAAGAAATTATTATAAATTAAATTTATAAATACCTGTGTAATGTTTAAGGCACTGACACAACATCTGCGTACCATTATGAACGCACTTCCCATCATGCAAGCAAGGATTGGGCCGGCAGTTTTCGACATAGTCAGAATTGTGCTTCAAAATTTTCGCCATGTGCGTAATATCCGGATGAACATGTAAAGTACCATTCAATGGGATTCCCAGCATTCCATGCTTCTGCCGCAAGTGCAACGTATTCAAGAACGACGTAATCGCAATCGGAGCTTTGGGAACCACCGAATCTTCATCATCGTCTTGGTCTTCATCGTAACACAAATGCCAGGACGTGCCATTAATCTCGGCGTAATTATCATGGACTTCGATAACCCCCCTATCATTACAATTACTCTCACTGAGCTTTAAATGAAACAACTCCAGGGAAATTTGATAGCCGAACGGAGCTATAAAGTGCTCGGTGACATCAGCATTATGTGGAGCATCGTCCGGATAATTGAGATTCAGCAATATACCCGAGGAAATGTTACTGAGATGAATCACCTTCTCTTCGTCCACGATAGCTAGCGTTTTGTAAGTGGCACGGAAACCTCTACCAGTGGGATGATTTTTAGTAACGAGACGAATTTTTAGCGTTTCTCGATTCGACACAAAACTGCCATCGGTAATGAGCTCGTCGTTTTGGAACGGCCTGAAAATGGGGCTATGCTCACCCAAATTCAAATAGAGTCTGGTTTCGTCATCATACTCTGGGGAATCTATATCAAAGTCTTCCATATTCAGCCAAACGCGTCTCCCTGGAGGAGCTGTGATGGTAAACGTACAATTCAAACGCGCGAGTAGGAAATTCGGATAGTTGGGTGATTCCAACACACCCTCTTTGGCTGTCAAAGTTCGAACTGGACAGCTGGAGATATCCACAGCATACCAACTAAGCGCAAAACCTCCGTACGTGATTGAGTAATCCGAGTGGAACCGCAATTGGGCTTCGTTGCCATCCGATACGAAATTGAACCTCTTCATGTCCGTCTCATGATTTCCGCACCACTTCACTGCTGCACCATTTGCATGCTTTCCATTCCTGTTCAAACTCTTCAACTCCACATAATCATAAAGACACTCTATTTGCGACTCCAAGTCTAGTTTCTCGAACTGAATGACAATGCGTGTGCGTTCAGGACCAATAATCCTCACCGTGAAGTCCAAATTATTATGATAGTTGCCAGGGTAATTAGGAGTGACTAACTTCCCTTCAGAACCATTCACGGTTTTGTTGAAGTTGATGCCTTGACCGGAGATCAAGGTAGCTCGTTTGCAGACATAACCTCCAACTTGATCACACCGTTGTCCTTTCCAGTACAGACCACTGGGAAGCATTGGCGTGGGTGATGGGGTCCATTGCACGCTGAGACAACGCGCCTCTCTATCTTGTCGATTTTCACCCGGCAGCCATCCCATGTAATTCATGCGGCTGCCATCGCTCCAAACAAACGCGTTGTTATCATCGGCGTGTGCGCCTAACCAGTACCGACCGCTTGTGCGATATTCGGACATCTTGCGGATGTTGGTAGTGATAAATCTTTCTTCTTCCGGTGAGAGGACGGAAGCTAGTTGGGCTCGGATGCTTTTCCCTCGACAGATTTGCTGCGCCGTCGGCCAGTTGACCTCTGGGAAGGGCACGAATAAGTAGCAGGAATGGTTGAAGACTTGCCATCGGTCATCCGAACATTGGAGAGCTAAGTGTCACAATAATAAGTGTAATTATAATACTAATTTCTATATTTCTAGGTTAGGATTTACTATTTTACAAGGAAGTAACCATGCATTGTAAACAAGATATAAAAATGCAATTGACACAATTGACCTTGAATTCCTTACCTGCACGCTGCGATGAGCGCATCGCTGCAAGAAAAATGTGCAAATAACAATGCTCTATACAAAACGCATAATCGTTTGTGATATTGTGTGGAAGAGTAAAATACGTACTAAAAAAGATGATGACGGAATTCACGGCGCTAGTAAGTGGAAATGGAAGGAAACGTGAAAAATTACGCGCAAGGAACGCAAGAAAATGCTCGCATTCATTTCATTCAAGCAGAATAAAAGCCAGAACATACAAATCGTGAGTGGAAGGAGGCGTGAATAAAGGGTCTTGTTCTGCTCACCGCTTTCCATGGAAACGCGTGCCTTAAATCCGCCATAATGATGCGAGTAATCTGAGCTGAATCGCAATTTGAGGCGAGAACCGCGGCTCACGTGCCGCAACAGCTTCAGCTTGGCGCTCCAGTCCCCGCAGAGGCGGCGCGACGCCGTCTCACCGGCTTTCAGATTTCCTTCGCTAATGCTAGCGATGGCGCTCTGGTTGTTAGTGGCATTACCATTCGTGTGATGTTGCGAGATTTCCATTATTTCTAAGTAATCATAGCTACACCTGGAACATGGGAATTTTAATAGGACGACATTGCAATGAAAACTGTTTACTTTTTGATAGTTTTCCTTGTATGAATCTTATGTTTTTGTTTTACATTCGCATTTTTGTTTATCAAATGTTTTTAAATATACTCAAATGTTCCTAACACCTTATATTATCAAATTCTTATATTTTCAAGATCACAAATTCTTAAATTTTAAAAATCTCAAATTTCCAATTTCTGTCATCCTCACATTCCCAAACCTCAAATTTTCATTTCCTTAAATTCTCAAATTGTGAAGTTCTCAGTTTCCCAATTTCTTAATTTTTCAATTTCTCAAATATTCACAATAACAACGTTTGAAATTCTCAACATCTCAATTTCGCAATTTCTCAATTTATAAAATTCTCAAATTGTCGGAATTATCCATGACTTAAATTCGAAACTTCTCTTGTTTGCAATTTCCCAATTCGTTAATTTACATATTTTCTCATAATTTCTTACATTTTCTCAGTTCTTTCTGAATTTTTGTTTAGATTTTCATTTCCTTGAATTCTCAAATTGTGTAGTTCTCAATTTCCCAATTTTTAATTTTTACGTTTCTCAAATATTCAGAACAACAAGGTTTGAAATACTCAATATCTCAATATCCCAATTGTAATAATTATCCGAATTTCAAAGTCGCAATTTCTTAAATTGTTAAATTACACATTTTCTCAGTTTTTATTCAAAATTTCTCTCATATTATTCTGGCTTTCTAAAACTTGTCTCTAATTTTCTGCAAATTTCTCTAAAGTTCTCAAATTTTTTCCAATTTGACTTAAATTTTCTAGAATTTTTTCTTATTTCATACAAATTTCTCTAAGTTGCTCAAATTTGTATAAAATGTTTCTAATGTTTTCTAAATATCTATATGTTCTCAAATTTTCCCATATTTTCTTATACTTTCTCATATTTTCTTAAATTATCATTGATTTTCTTAAATTTTCCCACTTTTTCTAATATTTCCTCTGATTTTTCCCAATTCTCTCTAAACTTCTCTAAGGTTCTGTAATTAAAATTTTTCTTCTTAATTTCCGAATGTTTCAATTTCTCAATTTGTTAATTTCTGAAATTCTTAAAATTTGAAAATTTTAAATTTTTCAAATTTTCAAATTCTCAAATTCTCAAATTCTCAAATTCTCAAATTCACGAATTTTCAAATTTTCAAAAATTGTTATAAATATCTAAATCCTGAAGTCACAATTTCCCAATTTTCCAATTCTACAATACTCATTTTCTCACAATTTTCTCTGAATTTCTCTTAATGTTCTCAACATTTCTGCAGTTTTTCTTAAATTTGGCAGATATTTTCCTATTCTGCATAAACTTTTCTGATTTATACCAAATTTCACTAAATTTTTCGAAAATTCTCAATTTTCCACTCATTTTCTCAAAATGTCTTTAATTTTTCTTCTATTTCTCCATTTGTTCATTTACACATTGTCTTTTTCTTCAAAATTTCTTTCAATTTTCTCTTATTTTCCGTAATTTCTCAAATTATCTCTATATACGTTAGCGGTTATTAAATTTTCTCCAACTTTCCTAAAATTTTCTAGAATTACTTTCTATAAATTCCTCAGATGTTCTCTAATTAAGTCTGAAATTTGCAGCTTCGCAGTTTTCCAATTTCTCAATTTCCCAAATTTTCAAATAGTCAAATTACAAAAATCTCAAATTAATAAATAGAGTTGAACTTAAAGCTAAAATTTCTACAAATTCGTATTTTCGGACAGTCCTGGTCAAAACCGGAATATGGAAACATTACTCTTACCTCATGAGACTCTGTTTAACCAAGAATTTAAAACCACTTCTCAATATCTTTCATAGTTTAAAAGAAAACAAATAAATTCCTATTAGTTCAATTCTGACTTTCTTTCCAAAATCGCTCCATTCTCATAAATTCCTCTGTTTTTATACCGAGATGAATGTTTTATCTGTCAGATTGTGACGTGTAAGTAGACAAAGAATATGCAATGACATAGTTCTGCGAAAAACAAGGCTGTTACGAACACGCGTTGTCATTTTTTCCCTACTCTGTAAGCCAAGTAACTTCTACAAAGTTGGATCGCTCCCATTTCCTTCCATAAATCCTAACATCTATCTTCGGGAGCGATTGTAAAATGATTGATTGCCACGATGAAATATGCATCCCTTCCTACTTGCTCCGTTACAAATCAAACAAGTGAAGTGCACTGGCATATATACAGAACAGAACAGAGTTATTACTAAAGGAATACATTTCAATATTTCTACGTTTAGAACTTAAGTTTAGTATAGATATAAAATTTTAATTCTTTGCTGTAGAATCTTAAATTAACTCGAGACGCCCGAAGAAGTAAGTTTTCACAACATTTACTGTTCACACTTAGTACCCATGTATAATTTTGTAGTTTTCTAGCAGCCATAAAAGCAAGAGTTGCAAATGACGCCAAAAGGTTATAGGATCACAATTGACGTAAAACGAAGGGACGAAGCAAATGTCTTCAGCACCTTACGCTTCACGCTGCTATAACTTTCGAGACATTGTATTTAATAACGCCTTTATTTACGACGGTTTTCTACGCGTTTTACCCTCTTGCAAACTTGCATAAAGTTCCCTATGTAAAGAAAATTTGCTTTTATGCATATTTTTACAGCTGCTACGGGATATTAAGAGAGCAAACTTGTAATTTCAAGGTATTCAAAACGTAACGGCTTTTAAATACAACCTTCAACAATGTAATTAAAGAAGTTTAATTAAATTTATATGTGGTTAATTAATTTTTTATGCATTTAAAAAATTAATAAAAGTAATAATCTGTAATCTGTAATAATCTAACCGCAAAACCCTGTCACATCTTAGCAAGGCGCTAATGCGCAGAAATTCTATGCATTGATGACAAAGAAAGATTCACAGCTATTAAATAAAACAGACTTGTTTCTTACACCCCGCTCCAATAAAGGCTGAAAGTCCTGATATAGAGTCCCATCAGGGTAAAACAGTGAATTATTTCGGTGCTAATAAATTTGACAAACAAGTTTTGTTTTATCTGAACCCCTAGGTATGTGACCAAGAGAGAACAAAAATATTTGCGCAATGAGGCACATTACTGCGATAAATTTAATTAAATCCAACATGACCTCAGCAAACATTTGTGCTTTATGGCA
>JAODVP010000007.1:336735-349232 GCA_025400035.1 Tetradonia laticeps
GTCAAAATCTATGGTGTGGCCGGTGGATAGATGATGTTGGAAGAGGGCAGAGGTGATGGACTTATTTTGGATGGACATTTTATGTTCCGCCATTCTTGTGGAAATCCTGAGATTAGTTTGACCCACGTAAGATCCTGCGCAATCCTGGCATGGTATGTCATAAATTCCTTGGGACTCTCGGAATTTTGTCTTTAGGTTTGCAGAGGATAGAGGATATTTTGCTATTAGTGTTAAATGCTGTCTTTATATTGTGTTGTCTGAGAAGTTTTTTCGAAACTGAACTAATTTAGAGAAATAAAGATGGATGATATTGCTGTATACTTTATGTACATTTGAATATGTGTATTTTTGCCCTTCCTTCCAATTTGTTTATGAAAGGATATAAATCTATACAGCCAAGAAAACATGAAAAACATCTCGTAGGACTTGTATTAACTGCAATTCATTTGGTAGTGCGACGCACGATTCAAAGTAACCAGATTTTTGAATGATATGGATTTTACAAGCAGAAATTTTAAAACTCGTAACAATATTTTTCGGAAAAATGACCGGCTTAACAGGAATATGTCGTGGTTGCAAAAACATGAGCAATTTTTGAAATTTTCTCTACTAAAAAATTATCAATTATGTACTCTGTAAGTCGCTTCAAAATTCATGTGTAATATTGAGCTTATATTGAAATGAAAATATTACATGTGTTTAACAAATATTGTTAGCATGATAGCCACACATAATATTATATAGTAAATTGAATTTAATTTAATGCTGGAATAAAGAGTCGTCATATTGCTAATTAAATTAGACTAGATTAATTTAAATAATATTACACCTAATGGACAAAATATGTATAAAGTCAAAACATAACCAACCAACGCTTTCAACGTGTTGCTCCGAATTGTAGATGTAAATGCTCCTGCTTAAACTATAAATCACAATCTTAAAACAATAATTATTCCTTACAAGGTGAGCAGATAACATAAAAAGCAAAAGAGAAGGAAGAATAAGTCGAAACGAACTTATTGCACAGAGATAATCAAGTCAGTTCTGTACAACTTAACAATATATAAAACTAACTCTAACTAGAGCCATATTAGTATTTACACTTACACATCAGCTATAACTTGTTAAGACAATAATTATTAAATCGAGTCTGCGGGCATCTTTGAGCGAAAATTTTCAACGTCTCCAATTGTTGTGTAAATGTCTTCTACGGTCAATATTCCTAAAATCATACGCTCTGCCGGCTATGATTATGCGCACAACGCATGCTACAGAGTAAAATCACGAAACAAATGGCAGATAATAAAAACCTTATTAAAACATAACATAATTCTGCACTTACTGTGCGCATTTACGTTCGCGTCGTTCCTACACATATAAAATTCTAATTACTAACTGGTCAAAAATTGTTGAGCCTAGATAAAAATAGTCATTACGGTTTCTCGATTACGCGTGTTATTGCAAGGTGCTGCTAAGAGACCTTTTACATATTGTAGGCTACGTAGATCGGATCGAGTTGGTCCGCCAGGAACCCGTCACGCAAATGCATGCGCTGCTTCTCGCCGCGGCTGTTGATCGGGACGATACCCGGGTCGACGACTACCACGACGCCAACAATGAGTTGATGTTCCTCCAAGACAGTGTTCGTGACTAGCGGCACCAAGTCAAGCGCTTCGCTTTCGTTTCCATCCAGCTCCACCACCACAACTAGTAGATTAGTCCAAGTGAACACAGCACTAAAATACATCAAATTAAACATACATAGTTACTTCAAGTAATAATTGACATAGTGAAAAAAAGAGATTCGGATTTAGATGATATAGCATTTTTTTGTGCATTTTTAATGTGATTTTTTGAGAAATCCTTTTTTGAGATTTCGTTTGGTTTTTCTTGCATTTTTCAATTTTATTTGGTGTTTCTTACATTCTTTCTATTTTTGAAGAATGGTGCTTGCATAAGGTCTTCAAATTTTTATTTTTGATTAATTCTAGAAGAAAAGTCAGTACGTATTTCTCTTGTATTCTTGGCATTTTTGATTAGATTAGGTTAAGTATGCTTGCCATGAATGAAAACAAATACTGATTACAAATTTTCCGTGTTTTCGTGCCGGGTGTGCTGAGTCATCATTTCAATTGTGTGCAATAGATTTTTTGCATCTTCAGGTATCTACTTTCGTTACATTGATTACCTGAGGATAGATCAATTTAATGGACCTGTTCACGTTAATATATGACATTCCAAACCTCGACATATAGCAAAACAGCAGCGCTATCCCCTCCACTTCGTGAGATGTGTCCCGGTTCTCATTTATCGTAATGAATTCTTAGGTCTTTTAGCGAATTATATAATTTAAGTTCGGATATAGTGGATTGATTCAAACCTACAACGCTAAACCCGAATTAGTTATCACTATGTTTTAAAATAGCTCTCTATTTTCGACAACAGAGTAAAAATTCGCTTCAAATGCTTACCTAATCTACAAAAATGAAAATATTCTAAAAGGGCTATGTACTTCTTCAGGTAATCTAATGTATATTATGACATTATTTCCCAAATTCGTTTCATTTTGGGTAAATCTAGAGTTACACTGCATGCCGTAAAATCTTTGTTAATTTCTTTCATTCTAACACCTTATAAAAATCACTGTCAATATTTTAACCTAATATTTTATAGGCAATAGATAGAGCTATCATTTAAAACTTTCCCGGAAGTCGTACCTTGTCTGAGTCAAAAGTTATAGCAAAACAAATTTCAATAGACCACGAAATATTACGCGCGACGTGTCAGATTTCTAATTGCGTGTAATGAATTCTTTGTACCTTCACCTATGTAATAGTGTAATTTGCGTTTGCATCTGAGGAGTACCTTCTGACCAAACCGTGTACCCTGTTATGGTAGGTACACTCCTTGTTAAATCCCCATGTAAACCACAAACATAGTCGTATTTACGTCAAAATGTAATTTTTTAAATACAAATTTCAATATGCCGCAAAATATCATCAAAATGGCGGCCCTTTCCTTGCCACTACGCGCGATGTGTCAGCATTCCAATTACGCGTAATGAATTCTTTGAACCTTTACCTATGTAATAGTATAATTTCTTTTTGAATTTTGTTACACTCTCTCCAAAAATAGATTAACCCCTCGATTTAAACCAAGAATATAGTCGTATTCACGTCAATAATTAACTTTTTATCAGAATTAGTGGATACCTAATGGTATTTTAAAGTAATGCTTCTTTCATTATATATGTACCTTCATGTTCTTAAGACCTGAATTATGCATTTCATTCTATAGTTCAATTTGTAAAACGTATTGCAATCTTAAGTGTTTCTTTTGTGTAATGCACTCTATGGTCATTAAAAAATAAAATTTATAAAGAGAGAACAATAATAGAGAGTTGTGTTGAAACAGTAGTAATTCAATAAAGAGAAGTGGAGATGTCTAGTTCTAAATTGATTCTATATTTTCCTTCTTTCTTCAAACTGTGTATCTAGCACAACAAAATTAGCTCCAAAACACAAACATTCGCATATTTTCATTTTGAGTTTGCGTTTTGGAATAAATCTTATTGTCTTAACATATATAAATATACAATCATCAGACATTTCCACTCTTTATTTAAAATTTGTACTGTTTTCAATATTTGTGCGTAATTTTTGGACCACTTTTTGGTCATAATTGCACTTTTTGCTGAACAGTTCAAAATCCGAGCCCTAGTAATAAACATACCATTCGGCAATCTTCTTATGGCACCGTAAAACACTGTTCTCGATGTCAATCGGATGATACCTCATTCCTCTGAGAGTAATAGCTTCATCCAACGCGCCCACAACGAAAACAGCGTCATGCAACTCGGGGGAGTCAGTAGTGATGTGTTGTTGTGATCCAAGAGATTCAGTATCGCTTCCACCAAGAACAGTATCCTCCCCAATACTATTATCAACTCCTTCTGTGCGCCTCAGAAATCCTAGATACCCAGTACGAGCATACACCTCCCCAGTGCTTCCAGTCACTAATTGCGAATGGAAATGGTCAGCATAATCGCTCTCCTCGCCGTAGATAGTGAAATACCCGCTTGCATTATGCCCGCTTTGCACCCAGATCTCCCCAAGATGTGAATCTCCGCACTGTCCCTTTGTCTCCGGATTGGCAATGATTACTTTAACTCCAGGCAATAACTTCCCGGATTCCATGACGCATAGACTATTAGGACTCCCACGTTCGACTAAAGTGACCCTGTCATTACGCAAAGCACGCAGATCTACAAAAACGCTGGATGGTTCAGGGCTGGAAGCTCCTTGCAAGCAAATTGCTACATTGACTCGACATCCGAACGACGTGGACACCGCGCGTGGGCTTAATCCCAGCGCACTGAATAGTTTCGAGAAGCTTACAGTCAGATTAATCCGTGGGCGTTCTTCAGCGACAACGACACACGTCCGTACACAAGCGAGGTTCACTCCGCGTGACTTGAGTTGGTTCACGGAAGATCCCAAGCCTTTTGTGCAAAGCTCCATCACGCCGTATGAACAGAATGTATCTCGTACCTTATATTGGCTTACAGCGCACAACCACAGCGATGGATTCACCTCCACCTCAGATGGAGGTATGAGAATTGAATGATGTCCTGAATATATACTGCTCAAGCACCATAATGCAAATCCCAGCCCACAGTACGGATCCAAACAGAGAGCTATGTGCCTACTTGGATACAATTCGCAGGCGAGTTTCATACTCCTGCACAAATTGGTGACGGCAGCGTGGGACATCTTGATCCCAGCCAGCATTCCGGTCGTAGACACGCTAAAGTCCAAATACGCGAGCATTTCGGCAGTGGGCGCGCGATATGCAACTGGAATCTTCTTTTTCGGCATATCGTCCGTGTCCAAGATAGGCGGCCATGTTTTAATGTCGCATACGTTGCTCGCCTCTTTCGACTTTAGCAATTTGATCACAGCTTGAGTAGAGAGCACAATCACCGACTTGGAAACGTCGACAATCATTCGTACGGTTGGCAGCGTCGTCTGTAGGTTCTGCGGATGCGGGGGGCGGATTGTAATGGGCACTGCACCCACATACAGACAGCCGTAAAACGCGCAGATCAGATCCAATCCCGGGGGGAAAACCAACGCGACGTGATCGCCGGTATTAATACGTCCTTTCTCCGTCAGCAAGTTGCCAATACGTTCGGCACGTTTGTGCAATTCAGAACAAGACAGTTGCTTAGCTGGTGTGCCTTTGCTGTTCAACAGCGTGAAGAGGATGTGGTCGGCGGTATACACGGCACGCCAGCGCAGAATTTCGGATATGAAGTGAAGCTATTTGCAATTATAGTACACAAAAGTCAGTATAATTCGTATATAAATGGTAAAAACACTATACCTTCTTGGAATCGTTCTCGTCATCCAATCCCATATCGCGACCTTGCGCACTGGCCAGTCTATTACCTTGCACGAGGTTCCCAACAATGACAGACGCAGGGCCAACGTCTGAAACACAGTCCGTTGCTGAAAGGCAGAGGAATAACATGCTATAGCATCACTCAAGCACAAGCTTTCGATAGTAGAAGAGTTAGAAGTAGTACAGCAGAGTGAACAAGGGTTGAGTCAAACATGTCATGTTCGTAGGGTAAAAGAAAACTACAACCTCAAGATATCATTCACTTTTTCACCAAAACCAATTCCGACACCAGATAGCACAAGTTATGCGCTGTTATTCCAATGTTTAGTCGCTTCCACTTTTGCTGTGTTATTATCGTTAGTGTCGTGAATATGCGTGGTGCAATGCGTTGCTGCCACATAACTATTAATATTGTTTAGGGTGTTATGAGATGCAAATAACACAACCAAAGTTCAATAATATATAGTTTTGGATAAATTACTTAATATATAGACGGTAGTTATCTAATCCAATTATATTTGTACTTTTTTTCTTCATCATAATTAATATACAATTAAAATAGACATAATTCGACAATTTGCAAGTTTTGATGTTCTTTGTTAGAGGTTAAAAATTATAATTTTATTATATATATTTTCAATGCTTCTAAATTTAGCATGCAATAATTTCGAGACTAAAACGTTTTTTTAAAATTTCGTTTCAATTTGTTTAAAACACATTTTTTACAATTTAATAATTAAATATATATTCAAAAGAAAGGTTTATCTATGGATTGACCTTTATCTGTTTTTCTGCCTGATATTTATACAGGGTGTCCCGCAACAGGATGGACAGTATTTTGATTTGAAGAACATAAGGCCCTTCCTGTGTGCTATAGATCTTTGCATCTTCAGCAATCTACTGCTATCAGAGCCGGGCAATTAGCGGATGCCAAGTTTCGCGACATTGCTCCAAAGGGCCCCGTTGGGCAAAGCCAAACTGTATGCCTATATTTCAATTAGATAGACGTCTTCACGTCAATATATGATATTGCAATCCTCGATACATAGCAAAACGGCCGCACTATCCCTTCCACGTCGCGATATGAGCCCCGGTCCTCATTTATCGTAATGAATTCTTAGATCTTTGAGCTATCCAGGTATATAATTCAAATTCGGATATAGTGGATTGATTCAAACCTACAATGTTAGTCTTAATCAAAACTTTTAACTTTGAAATCCTTAATCTCACAGAAATGCATACGGGAATTGGAATAAGTTAATGTTTACAGTTAATTTAAATGAATTACTCTTTATTTTCTGACGACAGAGTAAAAATTTCGTTTCAAATGTTCACCAAATCTACAAAAATGAATACTTTCCAAAACCCCTAACTTTCAGAGCTATAATACCAAGCAGTATCCCCTGATTGTGCTCTACTCGTTTTTTAGAGTTACCCCCCATATAAAACAAGAATATAGATGTTTTCACAAAACAATTTAAAACTTGCAAATTTTTAATTAATCTATGTTTAATGTATAGTAATTATTATAATTGTTATGTATATTAATTATGATGAAGAAAATAAATATAATTGCATTAGATAACTACTGTCTAATAATAATTTACAACCAAAGTTTTTCATACTGGACCAGTGCACAACCATTTTGTTCAACATACCAACGTCTACGTTATAGGTCTAGTTTTCGGTTGGTTTGGGTACATGCCAAGATGGCCGACAAATATTTACATGTTTTGTATATACAAAATGATTGAACGGGTTCGCTATTAACAGAACTAGATTTGTGTTTGTACTTCTAGTTGTATTAATATATAGATACAATAATCCAGAGTTGTAAACTCACCTGAGTGAACCTCGCGAGGCTTGGGAAGGTTCGTCACGCAAGTATGCGGGCACAGCAGCACGTTGGCCGGATGCAACGTGCCTTCTAAATAGCGACGCTTCGTTTCCGACAAATGAATGCCACCCAAGGGTGTTTTAGGCAAGTAATTCGGGGGTACCAAAGCCAAGCAGTAAATTCCTACTTGGTGAATGGAGTCCACTGCCTGGATAACTCTAGACATCCACTGAAAAGACTAAAACCAAGATTAAAGCAAGGTTACATTAGGTTATATACTCAACACTCAGCAATGGCGCCCTCTACACTTACTTCTTCTTCACTACAGTCGGGTCGTTGCTCGGCAATAACACAAATTCTCTCGTCGCGAAGCACTCGGTGACTAAACACTGCAATTCGCCCTCGATAAATGAACTTCATGGGCTCGACAGCCAATACTGTAGCGATGATATCATCTGCGTTGTGTTTGCGGCCAGTGACTGTCATTAAACCATCGCGGGATCCACATATAAATACTAAACCTCCCGGTCCCAAAAAGCCCAAAAGTCCGGAGCGTGTGTACTCAGCGTCGGAAATCGGTTTACCGTCGGTGCCCAGCGGCTGCACTTTAAAAGTGTTGTTGCTGAGTCCCTGCAGACCCCAATACTGCGTTCCTGTGCAGCCGGCATTCACGCAGATTTCGCCGACCTCGTCCGTCTTGCAGAGATAAGCCGGGCCTTCCATTTTAACCACCACAATTACACAGCCGGGCATTACCTGACCGCAATCCTGTAGCGTGAGCGACGTGAGACTATTTTCTTGATCCACGCGAACAACTCCGTAGCTTAGTCCTAAAAAGACCTACGTGTTACTACAATATACCACAACCTACTACAATAGAAGCGACACCAATCCCGTTTTACTGTTCCGAATTCTGTTTTAGTCGTAAAAGGTAAACAAACCTTGCATGGATAAAACCCCACGTCCGGTGGAATTCGTCCCGCCTCGTCCTGGCCGCCGCACAGACACAGTCAAGACCTCGCTGGAGCTGGCACACGGACAAATAGCATCCGGTTTGAGTCCTTTCGACTGGAACACAGTCAGAAATTGATCGCACGAGCTGAGCGACCAAGGATTTGCCCCATCCGCAACTAGCAACATACGCAGTGACAACAGATTGATATCCTTATGATCCTTAGTAGCCAATAAACCCCAGTGCAAATCACGGGACTTTACCACAGCGACCGTAGCGCGGTACTTGGTAATCATCTGCATCCAACTAGCGGGGTTCACTTTCATCAGCGCGTAGGGTATATAAATCACATGCATGCCGTTCAGAACACTCGTGAGCACCGAGTGCCATAACCCCACTTCCCGTTTAAAGTCCAGCACACAAACCATATTCTCACCTTCGGTGTAACCACACGCCATGGATAAAGTACGACAATGTGACAACATGGCCGCCCGAGTTATGGTCACACCCATCACAGACCCGTCTCGATCCGTGCTATATTCGATATATGCTGGGGTTTCATCAGTGAGACGCGGTGCAGGTGACCAATCCTTCGGGGTTTTCGTGAGATGTTCCGTTACAAACCAGTGGAGCTTCGGCCATCCTTTGAACTGGACCACCTCACCGGAAGTCGTTTTTGGTAGACCTTTCAAACAAGCCTCGGATGTAAGCGCGACCTGCACGCCACAGCTGCCAAGGAGGAAGCCAATTTGCAGAGAACCTGCGTCCCTCCGTGTTATGGGCACTTCAATAGGAACCGGGACGATCCCGGCTTGTAGGCAGCCGTAAAACGCGCAAAGAAAATTAATCGGGTCGTTGTTGGGGTAAACGAGCGCGACGCGATCACCGCATTTCAAACTAGTATCGCCGTTTCGGCTGAAGGCCTTCGTCAAGAGAGCATACGCGATTTTATAGGAGCGACTCAACAGCTTGCCATACGTCAAGGTGGTTGTTAACTTCCCATTGGGATCTAGTACAGTAGCGACTGACGCTTTAAATGATCCGGAGCCATATCGGCTTATAGCTGTCTCGACATTTCGGGGTAACCCGGAAGGGACGATTAGTTGTTCGCCCACTGCGGGAGTCATACAGCCACCTATAGAAACATCAATATATAACACTTGTGTTAACACTGGCGAATTTTACTACCTTCCGGTTTAGGTGCATTTGGGTCTTTGGGACTGGCGGCAATCTCCAACTCGATATCGTCATCTTCGTAGAACTCCTGTAACGGGCGCCGTTTGGGTCGTTTCAAAGTATTCAACAACTGTTGAATTTTCGCCGATACTTTCCACCTTCCGGTCCCGGTACCAATAGTATCATTTGAGGTTGTGGTAGCATAGTGGTTTACCCTATCAGCTGCTCCGGTATTTCTTCGGCCACCTTCGCGTGTATTGTGCGTTACGTCCGGGGGTTGTGAGTCTATCACAAACATTATTTCAATGATATATTAGGTTATTAACTCATGTTAGGTTAAGGTAATTAAAAGATAGTCTTACATGGCCTGATGTTCTGCAAAGCCGAGGAAATGTCGGTAATATCAGTGTTGCGTGACGCCCGATGATCCCAAACCGGAGGCGGCGCAGGCAATCGCTGCCTGTGGTGTGGGGGCGGCGGCGAGCCGGTACTGCTCGTGTCCGACATTGGTGGCGGTGGCAGCTGTTGTGGCGTTCGACTGCTCCGTTCGCGTTCGGGTGTGCTGGTCTCCTCGTTCACAATGCTGTCCTCATCCGACGACGACTCAGCTGTCCGACAAGCAACATTTGACAACTTTATTCACTTTTCGGCAATGTGGAGTGATTTCAACAGCGAATGACTAATGTATCGCCAAAAATTCTAACCACTATCGACATGAATCATAACACTACCACGCACTGCTTGTAACTAACTATTCTTCTATCCAAAAAATCACGGGACGGGAAAAAATCATTTCCCCACCCAACCATCCAACCATGCTGTTTCTTATATAGATACCACTTTTAAAATGCTACCAACGGGTGTGTTGGTGCATCCACAATAGATGAGGGATGCATATAGAAGAATAGAGCGTGACTAATGTCCCGTACCTAGCACAATAGTCTGTCCCAGTTGTGCGACACACATGATTATTTACTTAAAACAAGAAAACAACGAAAACGGTACTGAGCTATACCACCCCAGATAAACATGACGAGAGGAAGTTAAATAATGTAATCGTGGAATGCCACTGACATTGCGATTCTGATTCTGAACCAAGATAACATAGAGATTTATTTGTATTCTCACCGGAGTCGTGGCGATCTCTATCAGGGCTGCGCGCCATGACGGACGTCCGCTTGGAAGGCATCGGCAGCGAGGGCTTATGTCGATTCTGCATTGCCTGGGCGAGCGCCTGCTGCACAGCTTCTTGTCGGACTTCTACAAAATTCAAAGCTTGCACGTTAGCATTTGCATTATGAATATAAGACACCTACACACAAATTTACATTCCATGTTAACTAGACACACTAAAATTTTACCTCACCAATTGTGATATGATTAAATATATAGCTATATTTCCAAAACTATTCGAGTTTTATTTGTTGTACCTATAATAAGTCTGCCAAGTTTTATTCAAGCCAGAAGAGGTGAGGTAAATTGGGTGTGTTGAATTGACATGGAATTTACGTTCTACACAAAGCCACAAAGACACAATGCACATAAAAATAAGAATGTACTTCCTAAAAATCGTCCCCAAGAGACATTGCAATCACTGTAGATTTTACGTAAAACCCAGGGGAGCAACGTAATTGTAATTGGAATTAAAGATCGCGGCTAAACGACGCCATTCGTAAACGCGCCGCAAGTGTTTTAAAATGTTGATTTCGTGTTGTTATGTTGATCCACTCCGGAAGCAGCGCATTGTAAAGTGAATAAACGGCCGCTCGCTTAAATCAGAAATGCAACCGCAGTGTAAATAACGATCCAAGATGGCCGCAATTGCTGCGCCAGTTGCACCAGTAGCCAAAGTGCTGGCTCGGCGAAAGAACTCAATGTATTATCTTTCTTTGCATTTCTCCGCGCATTGTTTGCAATAAAGTCCGTAATTTATATCCAACATCCTCCCTTTATATGATATTTAACATATCTTAGCCATTTTAAACATTTTCTTCGTGTTTGCAGATAAAAATGTCGCGTTGTTGCACCATTGCAGCGAGCCAACGTGTTGTTTAATATTTGTTATAGTGGCACTTTGGCAATTCGTATGCGCGGGGTGGTGTCTCGTGTAGAAAATAATAAATATCCCGTCGCGGATTAAACGTGCGCATCCTTTCATCTTATTGTTGCAGGCGCGCCCTGCAATACACTGAGCGCTGGCAGCGCATCGCGCAGATAAATTTCCGTGCAGTTTGCTCCTTCGTCGACTGTATATCTGAAATGATGTGTTTTATTCTCCTCATGCGCTTGTTTTCCCGCAGGAGGATCTACGAGATCAGATGTAGTAAACATCAGTAAAAAGTAATTTTAGCAAAAAATGCGGTTTGGCTGTATTACAGACAATTTTTTTATTAAAACCAGTTATATCATTTCCAAATCTCGATATGTAGGAAAACATCAAGCTATTTATCGAATTGGCGCACTTATTCTTGGTACTCTAACAAATAAAAATGCAAAAATAGGGGATATTTATCTCTAATACTGGTGTCATTTCGTAGCTATTCTCCTGCTTTTTACAGTTTTTACTTTATAGTTTTTAATGAAAATTATATGCATAAAATTCCAATCAAAGTTTCATATAGCGATTTTCTAAAAAGTATATCAATGAACATTTTGAAAGAAATACAATGTTTACTTTACTTTTGTATAAATCTTCATGCCAAATATGAATGTGGTATTATGATGGGATCAGGGCCAAAAGAAATTATTTCTGACAAAAGCGATGTATTTGCAGCGTCTGAATGTGTGACGCACCTGCTTGCTGAGTCCTGATCCCATCAACATCTCACATTCATATTTGGCACGAAGATTTATATAAATATAAAGTAAATATGATAATTTTTTGTAACTTTTCATTTTTGTAGTTTTTCATAAAATCTCTCTAAATAACTTTGATTTTAATTTTGATTTTAATATTAAAATATGCAATGTTTTATACCCCTGCAAAGAACAGGAAAGGAACTACAAAACGATACCATTTTCAGATGTCTTGATTATACCCTCAAAATTACAATCATAGTTTTAGTACATCATAAAGTACATCAATGAACATTATCAAAACAATACAACGTTTGCCTTACACTTGTATAA
>JAODVP010000007.1:356491-375094 GCA_025400035.1 Tetradonia laticeps
TACTAAAAAAACTCTTAAAAATTGAGGGTTCGTCGTAGAAGGGTGAAAATTTAGGAATGTCTACATTTTTTAATGACAAATCAAAAAAATTTAAAAAAATTTGAAGTCAACATTTTGTCGCTAATAATAAAATAAAATATGAGGTGGTTCACCCTTATCACTGGGGGGTGTGAAACTTTGGCAGTAGATATGCGCAGACGAGCTGAACATGTACACAACGTTTGGTAAGAATCCGTCCTGTCGTTTCGAAGAAGTTCGGTAACTGTGACACGAGAATTTTATATTATTTAGATTTAATTCTATTTGACATGTTATTCCTCAGTGCATGCATATGTTGCGTCAAGGTAGATTAAATTTGATCTGAGATTGGAATTTCCAAGACATTTGGAGTATTGGACTGTCCTTCAAAATTTATAGCTGTTTTTGGTCATGAAAGTGTATACGTATATAAAGGAACAATTATCATGTACCCTATTTATAACTGAAAAACATAGTATCTAATTGTACTTTCAGCGTAGAACTACACTTTAATAACAGGATTTATCAAAGAAAAGTAGGGCTGATAGTGAGAAACTAATTTTCTCTGCTGGGGCCCCGATTAGGTATGCCTAGATTTCGTTACATTAATTACCTCCCTATATCTCAATTTGATGGACTTATTCACGTAAATATATGACATTGCAAAACTTGATATTGAAAACGGTGAATTATTAGATTCTTTAGCGATCCAGTTAATTTAATTTCGGATATGGTGGATTGATTGATTGCTAAACCCTAGTTAGTTTTAACTTTTGGCTTTGTAATCCTTATTGCCACAGAAGTACGTAGGGGAATTTCAATAAGTTAATATTTACAGTTAATATGAATGAATTACTCTTTATTTTCCGACAGCAGAGTAAAATTTTCGCATCACCAAATCTACAAAAATGAATATTTTCCAAAACCACTATGTACTTCTTTGGGTAATCGAATGTAGATTATGAAATTACATACTTCCCAATTTCGTTTCGTCAGATACTGCGTGTCTGAGCGAAAAGTTATAGCAAATACAAATTTCAATATACCGCAAAATATCATCAAATGGCAGCGTTCCCCCTGCTACTACGCGTGATGCGCGTGATGAGCATTTTAATTGCACGTACTGAATTCATTGAACGTTCACTTTCGTAAAGGAATAATTTCCCTTTTGAATCTGACGAGTACTTTTTGAGCTATAATACCAAACAGTATCCCCTCGTTACACTCCTTTTTAGATTTACCCCCCACGTACACCAAGAATATAGATGTAATCACGTCCAAAATTGTTTCTTGGTGGCCTGTGTAATTCAGTAGTAGGTGTATTTCTATGTAGCTAGAACAATTACCGTGAAATAAGTTTCACAATGAGAAATAAATGGAGGGTTCAGAGCAACATCAGACCAAGTCCATTTTTACCGATTTTGAGGGAACCATGGCAACACATGTCTACATTCATGTTCTTTCAAAGCCACAACAAACCAAGTCCAAGTCCAAAACTTACTTATTGTTAGATGGACTTGGTCTGTTGTTGCAAATATGTCTAGTACTAAAGTTATGAAGTCTTAAACACGAATTAACGAGACTTCTATCCTTACTACAGTAGTTGTATGCGTACATTGTTTTAATTTTGTTTCAAAGGCTCCTCGATTTCCTTTGACAATGTCCGTGTAACTGGATAAATGACAAAACATTTATTTTCATTTCTATCAAAATTAGTTTGACAGTAGGAACCATTGCAGAATACTACAATGCCAGACGCGTTAAGCTTCTTTAAGGATTTTATGGCCGGCGGCATATCTGCCGCCATCGCCAAGACTTCTGTAGCACCCATTGAACGCGTGAAACTGCTGCTCCAGCTCCAAAAGGCGTCTAAACAGATAGCAGCAGGCACTGAATAT
Organism: Tetradonia laticeps; assembly: GCA_025400035.1. NCBI lineage: Eukaryota > Metazoa > Arthropoda > Insecta > Coleoptera > Staphylinidae > Tetradonia > Tetradonia laticeps. The sequence continues at coordinate 358,408 of JAODVP010000007.1, forward strand.
AAAGGTTAGCAAACTTTCAATTGATAAGATTTCCCATTATACAAATGTTGCTTGGAATTATAGGAATAATAGATGCACTAGTGCGTATCCCGAAAGAACAAGGCGTTTTAAGTTATTGGCGAGGAAATCTTGCGAATGTAATTCGATATTTTCCGACTCAAGCTTTGAATTTCGCCTTCAAGGATGTGTACAAGCAAATATTTATGGCGGGCATCGACAAGAAAACGCAGTTTTGGAGGTATTTCGGAGCGAATTTAGCTTCAGGTGGCGCTGCAGGAGCATCATCTCTCTGCTTTGTATATCCCTTGGATTATGGAAGGACAAGGTATGTTAAGTCAAAAAGCAAGGTTTGCATTTACATATTTCTGTTTTAATCTATTAGATTAGGAATGGATGTTGGCAAATCGAAAGAGGAACGAATTTATCAGGGTCTTCTTGATTGTATCGTAAAGACTTTTAAGAGTGATGGAATTATTGGATTGTACAGAGGCTTTGTTGTGTCCGTACAAGGTATAATTATATATCGAGCAACATATTTCGGTTTCTTCGACACAGCCAAAGGCATGTTACCTGATCCGAAGAACACACCTTTTATAATTTCATTCCTAATCGCACAGGTAACGTTCAGATACTTAAGAATATATAGTTTTTATATTGGCTTCTTCCGTTATGCCTTAGTGCGTGACAACTTTTGCAGGTATCACATCATACCCTTTCGACACTGTCCGTCGTCGTATGATGATGCAGTCTGGCCGTAGTAAGGAGGACATGATGTACAAGAATACATTTGATTGTTGGAAGAAAATCTTAAGTGATGAAGGGTTTAAGGCTTTTTACAAGGGTGCGTTTTCTAACATTATAAGGGGCACTGGTGGTGCTTTGGTACTGGTATTTTACGATGAATTCAAGAAAATATTTAATTAGGCCGCAAGGTAGCTGCTGATATTCCCATATTCCCATAGGTAAATTCAAATTTTTCGTAAATATTTTGCTTTCTAGGTTATAACCTTCCCTACGAACTGTCGAAACGCGGATCCTACTTAATTGTACAGGTTTTAGAATGAACGTGTTTATAATACAAGCATATTTATTTAGATTCCTCTAGATATTGTTCATCCTTTATAACAGTTAAAAATTGTATCTTAATAGTAAGACGATAACTCGAAGCAAACACACGATCTCTTGCATTTTATTGAATGTGCTGTGGTGATTATTGGCTGAACGAACTCTAACCTCACTTCTGAAATGTTCGTTCATTGTTGTTCGATTAGCGGCTGCCATTAGATTGTAGTGCTGGCAGACGTTGAATGTGAAAATTAAAACTAAAATTAAACTTAAAGCGAAGGTCGACGCTCGCGTGCTGTGCGCAATCGGCTTGTAATTTGTTTACTTTATTAATAGACCACAAATCGTCGCTCTTCGCATTGTTTTAAATATTTTGTTCGTATTTCGTAATGGCTGGCGTTGCATACGCGCTAACGGTTTGGATATTTGGTTGGCTGCACGACGAAAGAAAGAAAACTAAAGTAGGTGTGACGTTAATAAAAAATAAAGACATGGTGCGCGCGTCCGGCGCCCATGATTATGCCGACGTTGACCGCTTAGATCTGTTCGGTCGTCCGTGTCTCCTGCACCAGGTAGACCTGGGAGCCAGGCACGGTGTTGGTGGTGACGAACGTGCGGTGCTTGGCGCGGATGAAGGACAAACTGCTCTCGGCAGTGTCTGCGCGATCTTCAGCGGCCTCCAGCTCACGCTGGAAGCGGCGCACGCGGGTTACACTCTGTTGTGATACTCCTTCCTACATAGGAAGATGAAATGAATTACCAAATTTGTTACACAAAGAGTAGATTAATTATTCTTGCGACATACCTGTTCTTGGAGTTGCTTCTTGAAGAGCATAACTTTTTGGTTAGACTTCTCCAGAGACTCCTGCAGCAAAATAACGTTCTTCTGATCTTCCTCGCATTGGATCATAATCTCCTTGACAGTGCGTTCCTTCTTGCGCAGGATCTTGATGGTCTCAGCATGGCGGCGTTTTTCCTCGTCCAGTTCGCATTCCATGTCGCGAATGCGAGCTTCCAGCTTGCTAATGATACGTTTGCCTCCAACAATAGCATTAGCTTCAACTTCCTCCAAGCGAACAGATAAGTTCTTGACTTCAATCTCCAAGGACTTCTTGATGGCTTCGATCTTGACGACGCGTTCTTGTTCTTCGTGCAGAATTTCAACCGTATGCTTAATTTCAGCCTATGTAACATTAAAATTAGGTTAAGTTAGCTTAACCTAAAATCAAGAAGTGAAGTAACATACTTGTACGCGTTGGTAACGCTCGTCCGAGATGCGCAGTTCCTTGGTGATCTCGTCATAATCAGCAGCAACGACCGAAAGCTCCTGTTCGAGTTTGCTGCGTGAGGAAGCGAGGTTGACATTGATGGCGGTGAGTTCGTTGATGCGGGTGACGGACTCTTCGTATTGCAATTCGACGGCCTTCTTGCTGCGAAGGGCCTGGAATCAATCCGATAGAACCTCACAAACCTTAAGCCACTATGAAAGTCTTACGGATTCATAGTTGCCCCTAATCTCTTCAGCCTCGGCAGTAAGGGCCTGGACGCGACGCTGCGATACACTGAGTTGGTCCAAGGTAACTTGGAGCTGGCGCTGGACTTCGTCGTAGTGCGCGGAGAGTTCGGTGATTTGAAGCGACTGCTTCTTGCACAGCTTCTGCAAGTCGATGTTCTGCTTGTTGGCAGCATCGAGGGACATCTCCAGTTCGGTGATGGTGATCTGAAGCCTCTTCTTGATGCGGGTGACCTCGGTCTTCAACTTGGTCTCGGCTTCAACGACACGAGCATTCAGCTGTTCGATTTCAATGCTTGTGGCTTTGCTGTGAATTAAAATAAACAAATATTCATTTCTAATTAAAGCATTGTTATCAGTTAATTTTAACTGCACACATCATGTTTGGTTATGTAATCAAAAATACTTGACGTCACACATCGCGTTCAAAAGAGCTAAAACAATGTCGACCTGCTACACGAATAGAATGCGATTGCGTAATAATAGTCTACGGCCAATCTGGGATTTATTAATAACTCGCGTGCACGCTGGCCGTCAATCTGACGCATTTCACCTTTTCGCCATGAAGTATGAGGTACTCTTCTTATCGAACGTCTTTAGCTCGGCGTTCAGGCTCTCCAGTGGGGCCATGAAGCTATTGTCTACCTCGGTTTCCAATCGTTGACACATAAGACGTGCGTGTGCAGAAACATTATGCGTTCTTACTTCATCCAGATTCAATCCTTGCGAAGTATCGAATTTTACCGATTCCATAGCTGCTCCTATCTTGATATTCTTGTTGCTCTCTGTCAGCAGTTGATTCTCAATAGCCTTCGCGGATTTTCCCTTCAGGAACTTTTGCTGGTACTTCAACTGCTCAGCAATCCTCTTGTCCATATCCGGATCGTAGTCAATGATCTCATCCGAGATCCTACTCTTCAGGACCTTCATGTTACGCACTGTTTCCCGCTTGCGACGCATTTCGGCCTTGTATTGCGTGGTATGCCACAAGTCTGGGGATTGCCCGCAAGTTTCCAACTGTCGATCAAGTTTACTCTTCGGTTTCGGAGGGATGTAGTACTTGCCCGCGTCGCGGCCCACTCTCCGCACTACTGAGCTCAGATCCTCTTCGCTATACACTTTACTTGGCAGATAATGGTCTAAGTCTAGTTCCTCGAGCCAACTCTCCAAGGGGGGCAGGGGTTTATTGCTTCTCCGCGGAGCAGACAGCAACAGCCTATCCTGGGCCTCTACGTCCGCAACTTTTACGCCAGCACCGCATCGCATCATTTTCAATTTCTCACGCTATTCGCACGTAAGACTCGCACCCGCGCCCGGAAGATTGATCGATTCAAATCGACCGTTTAATTAGCTTCCTTTTATACGCCCAAGCCACTGATCGGCACGTTCATTGCCAATCCAATTGTGCACCGAGTTATTTTGGGCCAGGACGCATCCGAACAACAATTGCCAAACAAACAAACACCAAGCATGATTTCATGGCCGGGCATGCACTTGAGTTACGTATGTGTCACACGTGTGGCAACTTACCGAATAGCTTCGATTTCTTCGTCCTTCTCTTGCAGGCGCTTCTCGGCTTCGTGGCGGAATTGGTTAAGCTCAGAAGCCAAGCGCATAGAGCGCTGCTCTTCTGCCTTACGTCCCTGTAGAAAAATACATAGGAATTTAGTAAAAATCATCTATGTCATCACGGAAACTTACAGCCTCGGCCTCCTTGTAAGCAGCTGTCAGCTCTTCCCTTTCATTCTCCAAACGACGGAGCTCAATCTCCATATCGTGCATTCTGCGAGTGTACTCAGTAAGAGTAGCACGAGCATCGTGCAGATCATCAGCCAACTTCTTGTTGTCCCTCGCGAGAAGGTCCTTCTGCTCCCTGGTCTTGTCCAGTTCGTGGTTAAGACGCTGGATTTCGGTCTGCTTCACACGCAGGTCACGCTGGCTCTGCTCGTACATGGCCAAGGTCTCATCTAGTCTAGTCTTCAAGTCCAAGTTGATACGCTCAACCTGCTCCACCCGCTTCTGCAATTCCCTGGCGACATTGTTAGCCTTCTCCAGGTCGATGATCAACACCTCGACTTCGGACTGCAGACGCGACTTTTGCTTCTCCAGATTGTTAACCTTCACCAGCAAGCTTTCAATGTGTTCCTCCTGCTCGGTGATGCGCACGGTGTACTTACGGCGGAGCTCCTCAACCTCTTCAGCCCGAGCAATGCATTCGGAGTCGAACTTGGTCTTCCATACCTGTACATCACCCTGGCACTTGACTAACTGCCGTTCAAGGTCCAAACGCGCTTCGCTTTCTTCCTCCAGCTGCACGCGAACGGACTCCAACTCAACCTCGACCTGGTGCAGGTTGGCCTCAAGGATGGCACGACGGCGATCATCCTCCTCAGCCCGACGACGTGCATCCTCAAGCTGGCCGGCTAGCTGAGTCTTCAGGTAAATGGCGTTCTCAAGGTTAACCTTGATATCTTGCACCTCCTTGGTGAGTTCGAGGTTCTCCGAAGCAAGGCGGGTCTTGTGGGAAGTGATGTCAACAATAGTACGGTTCAATTCCTCAATACGGACATTCAGCTCCGAGATGGAAATTTCGAGCTTCTCCGAGTGCTTAATGGCAATGACGCGTTCCTTCTGTGCCGACTCACAGTTGCTGATCAGCTCATAGACTTCAGCTTGGAATTTGGACTTTTCCTTCTCGGCCCTAAACAAACATCGTGAGGAATTTTCATTGTATCAGAATACGCGTGTGGGTGTACTGCGAGTTAAAATTAGACGAATGGAAAGTGGGCCAAGACGGAATTATGGGATCAAAAGAGGGTGCAACCAATAAATCCTGTTTAATTACTGCCGCTGGACTAGCACAGTAAATTTCTGGTTTCCGGTGTTTTTCGCTGTGCGTACCTCCTGAGCCGCACACCGGTCATGCAAAAATGTACGTGAGGCGGGCGAGGAACCCAGAAATATAACAAATTTCGTACCGGGACAAATATGGATACGCGTTGCCCCGCGTAAGTTATAAATATCCTGGTCGAGCGCGCAGTGCGCGAGCCGGCCGCACATTGCGTTCAACACCGTGCGTCCGTGTGCCAATCTATAACGACGCTCTCAAAAGTAGATCTCATTACATCAATTATGTCTAATCATTGCATAAAGAAGCTCTACTTGCTCCGAACCGTGACTCCGACCAAAAATTGCACTTGACGAAATGGAGCTGGGAAAAAGTCGAGGAAATGTGAGAAGGAATGCGCTGGCGCTATGCCAACAGGCGTTTCGATATTTTAATATTTGAAAAGTGGGCCGGCGTACAAAAAAGACATGCTACAGAGTCGAAATCCATCACCTGTGCGTATATTTTCGTATTTACCTGGATTTAGCTTTGGCCAGGGAGTCAATTTGCTCTTGGAAGTCAACGACGATCTCCTGGTGCTTCCTTTTCAGAAGACACGCGGTCTCCTCGGACTCAATGTGCACTTCTTCCAACAATTTGCGCAATTTCAGCAACTCGGTGTCACGTTTTTTGTTGATTTCAAACTGAAAGTTATACTCTATAAGTTTCGACAACTTCTGTTCATTCCTTTATATACAGAATCGAGGTACCTACCTGACTTTCAGCACCTCCTTCAGCTTCCTCCAGACGTTCGGTGAGTTGAATCACCTGGACGCTGAGGTCCGCTTTCTCACGTTCAATCTATAAGCAAATTAATTACCAAGGCTTCACTTTACTCGTGATGTATTCCTAGTTGTTTACGGAATCGTACAAGTTATTTTTAACATCTGACACAATTACTGTGTTTCATTTTGTGCCCGAGTTTTCCAGCGCACTTCTCGAAAATAAAGAAGAATTTTGTCCTTGCTCGGACTCTAATGCAAACATGTTTATTTATATCAGCATGTTTACATTAGCCTGACATTTTCACTTACATTTCCATAACCTCAATTGCAAACTCTTGTTTGGTGGAGGAGTTTTGGCAAATAAACAACAATGAGTCACTGGCTAATCATTGTGCTTATTGTAAAATGTTTACAACCCTACACCTCAGTCATCACAGGTTGTTCGAGTATTTTTCGATTGTCGAAAATAGCCGCGAATAGTTTCGTCGCGCGTCATGCAGCGCAGAACGCAGGGTCCGAAGGCTATTTATACAGTGGTGACTGCCGAAACGAACGTTGGACATTATCGTAAAATCCACACCGCGATGACAACCAGCAAGAGGTTTTGAATTATAATAAGAGACTGTAAAGTATTTATACCGATTTTTCCGCATTCTAGAGCAGATTGGTAATCCTGCAGATGGCGCAATGCGCGTTAAATTTAGACCGCAGGTGAGAAATGGGTTAGCGCATTGCAATCGATTGAGGGCACTTAAATTAGGTGTTCAATTCAAGTGCTCGTGATCGGGCGGATGCTTTGCGCGCCACGAGAACATGCCAGGTGCGGAGCTTAAAGCTCCGCGGGCTAAAAGTAGTCTCTGATGGTACCCGCGGCGCTATCGAGTTCCGTGTATTTTGCAACAGCCACCTTTATAAAATTTATTTTGGCAGGCCGTAGGCTGGTCTGCTTAGCTCTACAACGCAGATAGCTCAAGTTTATTCTTACCCTAGAGCGGAGTTCTCTCTCGGATTCGAGATCATCGTGCAGGAGACGGATCTTATCCTGAAAGATATCATATTGTAATGTTTGGAACGCCATTTCAGGTCCTTAGTATGAATGGTGGAAATTCCTTACCTCGAGTCTGGACAACGCACTGAGGTCAGCGCTGTACTCGATGTTCACATCAGCAGCGCCCCCGCCCGTGGAGCGGTAGGTGTATTTGGTGGTCCTCACCGCAGAGGAGGAAGACATCCTGGTTTATCCTTGCTTGGAGCGCGTACAGGGGTAGACTAGGTCGAAACGGAGCCGTGCGTCGAGCTGTGGCGCAGACCGACGGGAGCGTTCGTTTGGCGAATCGCGAGCGAGTGCACTGACCGTCGTAATTTCAGAGATTGAAACCCGCGTGCCGACGCCGCCTTACCAGTGGTGGCTAAGTCGTTCGTATGAGTGGCGCGGCGCGAATAAGAACGCCGCCGCCGCCGGACGCCGCGACCGCGCGTGCGCAAGAAGCGCAAGCGGAATGTACGAAATGCGCGCGGCGGTTTCGCGCACCAATGACTCAGATTGCTGAGTGAATGCAGTGCTTCTGGAAGGATATTTTTCATGAAGCACCAATGATTTGACTCGCCTGCGAGCAGGACCCGTCTGGGTTCGTGACTCAAACCTTTGACATATCCTTGTTCCCAAATCATCAATCTTATCGCCTTACTCACAGGTAGAGTGAGCTTCATCATTGATTCGGGAGCTTTTGCGTGGGGACAAGGATGATAATCATTTGAATAGCCGGCGCATATTTCTCGGATTACCTGCAATGGGGGGAGCGTCCTTTTATAGACACGCGTGCCGCCGCGCTCGTGCTCCTGCGAGCGGCGCCGCGACGCAGGCCTCGCGGTTGCCTGCTCGATGCCATTAAATCTGTCATAAACGTCAGGCGTATATCAACATCACCTGGATAAGAATAAACCGCATAAACCCCTCTAGGTGTATATGACCACAAAAGTTGGTTACACTTCTGTTTTCTTAATATTAAACATATGAGTCCATAGACTCTTTCAGATTCATTAATTAAACTTAATGTTATTGTAACCTGTCTGTAATTTGTCTGTTACTGTCTGTTATTGTCTATTAGTGTATATAATGAATAATGAGTTGTAAATAACAATTTCAAGGGACTGTGAGTAACTACAGTTATGCCATGCATTTAATTCAAACCGATGCCAAGCTGCATAATCAAAATTTAACTTAAGTCATCTTATTTTTAGGTTTAGTAGCCGTAGTGCTAATATTGTGTCAGTGGCGCCTTCACACGGCGAGTAGTTAAACTAAACACAGAGGTATAGAGAGAAAACTTGAAGATAATATAAAACAATTTGCATTATTTCTTATCTCCCACTGTATAATTATAATAAACATATGAAATTCTATAAATTGTACGAATTTACTAATTTTTTTATATACATGTACAAAAAAAACTTCTGTAAATATGTATAACCTAGTAGGACTTGTAGGACTAGTTGGAATTTAGAATAAAAACAATGACGCCATGCAAGACTGAAAAATATTCCCCGAACATGGTTCAGCTTTAAATAGTTCGCTCGGTTTCCGGTCGTTGCGAGTCGTGCCGACTCGCCGCCGCGCGTCTGGACAACGACGCCGAGCGTCCTCAGCCGCCACCCGGCGCCGTCACTGATCGCGCAGCGCGCGCATCTCGCGCTCAACGACGTCGCCGCCGCGCAGCCACCACCGAACGCGACCCTTCACCGCGCGCGTCGTTTGCGAAACGTAAAAATAGCCCGAGCGTACAATCTAAAGTGCAAGTGAAACATTACGTTAATTAAACAGTTACGTGCCACTGAAAAGCGCCAACTCGTACCTACTACCTACAACGACAGACGAAGTGTTTGTCAGCTTCGTGCAGAGTTTTCGCGCGTTGCGTTGTCCGAAAGTTCACCGCCGCCGTTTTCACTTTGGCATTGATTTTGAACTGATAAAAATACCGCGTCTTGCATTCACAAACACGGAAATTAATGCGAAATTCCACGTATACATTAATACATCGAATTCTGTTTGTTTTGCTGCGCGTGAGCGCCAAAAGCTCATCCTTACGCAAGGATGAGCGGATATCGCAGTTATGTGAGTAATATAAACTAAAGGAACGAATGAAAATATTATGTAGACTCGACATTGTTTGCCAAACGCCCACTCTTTATTAACATGTGTGAGATTTATCGGATTCTATGGACATTCAAACATTGATTTGTTTCAAGATCACATTCTAGCACAAACATCTAGAAATAGATTTTAGTTTATTGAAATTACATTGTTGTCAATCCATAATTCCCATTTTTATTGGGAAGTTTCCACTTGTTTATTTTTGGAGAATGTAGGCGGACTTGTGATCACTTGTGTTTACAAGTTCACTTACAAGGTTTTTATTTATCTGTCAACGCTACCTTTGTATATTTCTTTCAATTCGACTAATGAGTATACAAAATTAACCGGCATTCCAATTAACTGAATCAAAGATTTTTTAAATGAGGTTTTGAGCAACGTAAGCAAGGATTTTCACGATAGAGATGGGCGTTACTAAAGGAACTGGTTCAAATTTGAGCTACCACTTTTATTTTGCTACTTTTTGAGACCCCTACGCACAATTTTCACATGGAACAATTGCTGATGGCTTCTAAAAGTGATTATGGAGCTGCTGTAGGTATATGAGCCGTTAGTCTATAAAAATAAATTAGTAGTTAATTTTTTAATGTTAAATTAAATTATCCGAACCCTGGACTTTTAAAGGTTGTTTTAAAGAAAGTACAGATTTTCACTATGAATTGTATATAGCGTATCCAATTATCCGAATTTAATAATTATCAAGATTGGGTTCAATCCTAAGTTGTGTAGATAACCACCGCAGAAATTAAAGTCGTTTCCTTGATTACAGTGGAACGCCGGTTGTCCGCACGTCGATTACCCGGAATTCCAATTATCCGAATCAAGGGTTTTTTAAAGAAAATTTAAGCAACGTTAAGATTTTCAGAGTGGTGATGGCCGCCATTAAGAATTGTAGTGGCTGAAACAATTTCAGTTAGATATTTCATTCATAACTTTGCTATTTCTTATTCAAACAATACAAAAGATGCAGTAAATGAAAGAGCATGCATTTATCTGTCAATGAGGCATGTGAATTTAATTGTAACTGTAATATTTCCACAGTAGTACAATTTAATCAAAAAAATCAGGTTTGTTACAACCGTCCCCAACTCAGGAGCGGATGAAACCGCAATTGAGGTCAATTGAAACACATGAATATATAAAACCTATTTTAATACATGTTTTAAGCGGTAAAATACTTAAAAAAAACTAATTGGAGTCACAATTACGATAAATATACAGGGTGAGAGAGAACTCAAACAACAAACTTCCAGATGATGATCTCCGATGGTTCTTTGCTTAGTTTTTCTGTTTTGTTCTTCTGTAATTGCGCAATTCTACAAAAAAAAACTTTACTACACAACAAAAAAATGCAATAACTCCGTAACGAGCCATCAAGGATCACAGGTTCCAGATATCAATATATTCAGAAAACATCCCTGATCAACCTCTTTTTTAATTACATGCAAAATATTTAATTATACAGATTGGGTCTGATCCTAATTTATGCAGATAAGTTGAGGAGAAATTGAAAGCATTTTTTAAAAACAGTGCAATTACAATTATCTGAATCAAGGATTTTTTTAAGTGAAGTTTTAATCGACATAAAGAATTTCAAGGTTGTGATGGACGCCACAATATATTGTATATTATGTGACCAATTATTCGAATTTTTAATTATTCGCTCCGTTTCCTATTTGTGCGGATAACCAACGTTCTACTGTATAATTATAACGCAAAATGACCTGAATATAAAGAAAGGTTGGGAATCCCTGCTCTTCAATATAAATAATTATAAAACACATCAAAGATTTCTCCATGTGTTCGTCCTACAGAGTATTAACATAATCACATTTATACCATTTAAAATCCCACGCGTGCCGCCGCCACGTGTAAGTATCGAGGATAATGTATGACTTCAAGTCTGCTCCAGAATGTGCACGGGGCTTGCCCTGGAAATCCATCTCAATAAGTTGCTGCCGAAAAGTCGGCCGACCGAAGAGGAATGCCTTATAAAACTGTCAGGCCCACTTCCCCTTGTCGCTAACGCCGACCATCTACTTCATTCTCGGAGTTATTTTTAAAATACAACCCAAAAAGCTCGAATCAAACGCGGATGACATTGTCAGTCGGTGCACTCCGCAACACCAACAACAAGGCACATCGTTTCCCAGATAAAAAATGCGCGTGGCAGAGCTTTAGCAGCTCATAATTAGTGCATCCGGTTATATTCCGCTCTTTACCGCCTGGGCTTTCAAAACGTTAAAAATACAAATGCTCAATAAAAGCAGCAGACGCGATAAACGATAGTGTTTAATTTTTTTGGAGATTACCACGTCTTTTATGTGTCACAGAAGAAAATGTGATTGCGCATATATAACCAAAATTACCAAGCTTTAGCTCATTCTATGACTGGATAGCAATAAAAAATGAATAACACCTAGACGTCCTGTGCCTACGCATACTCAGTTTGCATGAATCAAACATTTAATTTTAGGTGCCGTGGAATAAAAGCTCGTCATCCAACAGCGCACCAACGACGAGTAATTATGCACACAAAAAGGATACGGCGAGCAACAAGGTAAAATCTCTTTCAGCGCGTCTAGACGCGCCTAGACATTGCTTGAAACTCCCATCCTGCGAGCAGCGGCGAGTGCGAAAATCGTGTCGCCGTCCTGGCGGTGCATACGGCGCACACATGCATCGTGGGCGCTGCGTTCCAGTTCCTGGTGCATGTGTGCGCGGCTAAATTTATCCCCAACTTGGTCGGAGTGGTTGGACACCATGCGAACGCGTGCACGCGGTGCAATGGACGTGCGGCGATTACGTTCGCATCGACTCATTATTTCATCTGTGCTCATCTTCTATGTATGAATGTGTATTTTCAGTATGAATCCACATACTCCAAGTCGCGGCCCGATGCCAAAAGCAAGCCGGCCAACGACAGAGCGCCGACGGCGGCGGCGTCCAGCAGTACGGCATCGCCGTTGGAAACTAAATACAGCACTAAAACCGCCGCGAATTCGACCTACACCACGAGCGAGCCGAGCTATCAGCGATTATATGGTAAGCTCATCTGACATCCAACCATGATCATTACACCACATTTAAATTCATACCCATTCCAGGTACAAATCGAAGTGACTTGACGAATAGAGTTAAATCCCCAGTGGACAAAAAAGAAACGCACCCACCAGTGTCCTTCAGACCGATTAGTCGACCTGCTGGGACCAGATCAAGGGATCCCAGTCCAGTTCTAGAGAAATCCACAGATTCTGGCTTCAACCTAAACCATCTCTACCCATCTAGACCGTACGGAGGAGCAAAACCCATTAATAGAGAACGTTCTGATTCCGTGTCATCCACAAGCTCCACCACGATTCCAAAATACACAGGTCGTTCATCTTTGAACAAAGATGACTATGCACCTAAATCGTACCTTGGACGGACCTCCAGGAATTCCTCGAAGGAGGATCTGTCCTTGGGCAAATATAAACCACCCGAGACCAAACAAGATCTCCTGACAGCAAGATTCAAGTCGAGTTCCTCGTCATCCACTTCTTCCTCCAGGGAGCTTGCAAAGTACCAAACACCTGCTAGAGCTACTTCCAGAGAAGACTTAACCTCCAAAGGCCCCCAAAAGTTTATTACTAGTAGGTTCCTACCGAAAAACACAATTGAGAAAAGCCACACTGCCTATGTAAGACCTTCCACTGCTAGGGCTAGTGAGGTAAGTCGGAAAAACAGGGAATTACTAAATACATTAAGTACCAGCAGCCATAGTGACAAATCAGGGTCAATTGGAAGCAGGTCTGTTAGCAGATGCTCGTCAGTTGCACCTGAGGAAGTGAAACCTAAAATAGACCCCATTCAAATAGAACCAGTAAAAAGTCAACCACAACCTTCGAAACATGTAGAAATAGAAACTGTATCTGTAATTACCAGGAGTACATCACCCAATCCACCTCGGCAGTCTTCATATTTACAAAATAGAAGGTCTGACGTAGCAAGGGTTATTGAGAAACAAATAAGTCGGGCCAAGGATCGTGGAGAAATGGTAGATAAAGGTGTTCAGTCGGATCGTTTAGATGATAGCACCAAAGCTTCCAGATTTTCAGGAGCTTCTAGAATAAGTGCTGCTCCATGGTCCTCATTCTTGGACCTTAAATATTCTAGTCCCAATACCTCTAGTAGTGAATTACCAAATACCGAAGCAACAGATCATAAGAAAGACATGAAGACCCTATCGAGAAACAACTCTTCCAAATGTATTAGCCGATCTTCTTCGAAGTCTGATTTAAGAAGGAGTAGATCAACATCCTCTCAGAGTGATTCTAGTCAAGCAAATGCAAGTCCAAAACAGAAAATAAGCCAACACAAAACTGTAAAATTACCTCCAAGTGAGAAAATGGATGGTCCATCAATGCTGCACGCTTTGAACACACCCAACAAAGATTTCCGCAAATCAGTATTAAACATGAACCCGGAAAAACTAAGTAAGCGGAGTAATAGTGTCACCTCGGACTCAGATGCAGCCGACGAACACAAATCCAAGTTACCACAAAGAGTTACCACTAGTGCCGAGAGAACCAGACGATCACACAGCTCTTCCTCAGAAAGATCATCAAGTTCAGATGAAGATACTAAACTACACTCTGTACGATTACAAAGTCCAGATGCAACTTCAGCAATTCTATCGTCAGCTGACGAATTGTCATTAGATAAACCCAGGACCAAAGTCAAAGTTGAAAAGGATAACGAAGCCAAATCTTTCCTCATGAGAGCTTTGGCACCAGTTACCAATTTCTTCAAAGTAAAGGCAAATGATGATATCAAAAGTGTAGAAAGTTCTGATAGAACCTCCAAAAACATTCCCGATCTTGTCTATTCCACATGTACAAGCAATTCCGAAGAGAACCGGCCTATTCTACGCCAGATTAAAGCGGAAGATCGCTCTTGGTGGTTTGAAGATTCCGGAGAGGAGACAATTTCACCTAAGGGAGATAAGCTTAAAATTTTGAAACATGTTGAATCAGGGGAGTTGGCGTGGTGGGCGGATAATAAATCCTATATACCTCACGAAGTAGAAGCAATTCCTGCTACGAGCTTTGGGGAAGACGGTTATACTGAAGATGGACGTTTGATATACAAAATACGGAATGATTCGGAAGACCACTCCTGGTTTTTGGATTCAAGTTCAGATGCTACGGATAGAAACATTTCTGATATTCCGCGTAGTATTTCCGAAACACGGTCTCTAAAGCTGATCCAACAGACGGATTCCAAGGAGAAAAGTTGGTGGATGGATGATGATAACAAAAGTATTTCATCTCCAAGTACAAGAAGTAATTCGAAAGTGAGGAGAATCCAACATGTACAGTCTGGGGAACGTGCCTGGTGGTTGGATGACAGTGTTGAAGTCCCAGATGGAGTCATGGTGTACCCAGCTATAAGTACTGATGAACAAGGTATTACTAAAAACGGGATGTTATGCTATAAACTAAGGAAAACAGATTCCACGGAGTTGGAGTGGTGGTTATCTAGCGAATCTTCCAAATCCAATTCGTCAGGGTCACCTTCAACAAATCAGCCTAAACAAAATAACAACACTGAAGGGGAACCTGACTTTTTACAAAAATACAAAATCCGCCATATAGATTCTGGTGAAAGAGCTTGGTGGATGTGCAGTAACGAGAACTTGAATGAAGCCGGGAACAGAGCTTGGAAAGCTGTAGGTCCAGAGGAACATGATGAATTTGACCAAACTGATGTACCTCTAGGTGACAGAGCTAGTCCTGAAGGTTTAGAAACCCCCAGGGAAGAGAGTGAAGCAGGTCGGATAAGTCCATACGACAATGTCCCTTGTTCCCATCTGTATAACTCCAGACAAAAGAAAAAACAACCAAAGCTAGGAATGTTCATCTCAAAACATACCAACATTGATGACATTCTTGGAGGTTCATCTCAACTGTTGAGTCCATTGATTGACAGGATCTTCAACTATCAAACTTCATCCAGTACCGAATGTGACGAGATTGATGCAAGTCAAGTGAAGATCCACGAAGGCTATGGCAAGAAAACAATCGGACAGAAAAGGTTTGACAAACATGTTCCCATCTTGTGTTTTTGTTATTTGAGTTATTTTTGGGTTTAGCGATGGGCGTTTTATGGCGTCAAAGGATTACAACTCTCGGGTGAGTCAATTACTTACATTTTATTACGCAAAGTGTTAGTTTGATTGGGCTACTTAAATATAAACTTGGAAACAAGTTGCGGAAGTGATGCAAGTGCGTTTTTCCGAAGTGGCTGCATCAAAAATATAAGCATCAGCTGAAACGGCAGTAAAGTGGGAAGTAGTACGACCCGCCGCGTTTAAATTTTGGCAGGCGTGGAGAAAACGCGCGCGGCACAACAAAAATAAACGCGCGCGCAAAATCCGAAAGAAACTCATCGCGAAATAGGTTAAGCCACACTTCCTGGTGGACGCAAACAAACGACAGGGTGCGTCGAACCGCAGCGACTTTTCAAGTAGCCCACAATTACCCAAACCCACCAATCACCAAGTATACACGTCGTGCAACCGTGCGAAAATCGCTGCTCTCGTTGTGCAATAATGCAAGTGGGTTGCAATTGCTGATACTCCCATGCTCCCGAAATCCTAATTGATGATGTCAGTTGTTTTAATGCCGCATAATGACTTTGTCAGCTGTCAACGTAGCCGCTGAAGATGCGGTTGGAATTTATTGTTTGCATAAATTATCCCACCTCGGCGTCGTTAAAATCGTTAAAATGGAAGATGTATTAATCGCGCTACCGTTACCCATAAATGCTCATTATGCAATCTGCATAATGGAGGAATTAATTAATTGGCAGTGCGCGTCGGATCATAAATCGATCGCACCGATGACATGCACGGACGTTAATGACAATGTCGACATGGCAATGTGCGCAAATCGATAATATATTGAAGTGCGAGCACAACGAGCGTTAATCATGCTTTGGGTCGTAAAGGCGGTTAGAAGTTTCTATTTGTAGATGGTGAAGATATGAGTGGTACTATTTCTTGGCTCGCGTGCTTATGATACGACCACGCACATTTGTTAAATTTAATAGTCAGTATGTACCATTAGCAGAGCAAGTGAAACATATTCCGGTTGCTGGGATTGTTCAGGTGGTTGCAATGTTGTGCTGCTCACTGCACAGGTGGATCAGGTGTTTCGCAGCTATGTCAACATGTTTCATCTTTTAGTAGGGATTTTTTTTCTAATTTATTTATATTCACTGTCATTCATTTAAACAAATGTTTTAAAGAAAATCGCTTGGCAAGTCCATAAAACTTTATATTTTGCTAATGCAAGTTAAGAAAT
>JAODVP010000007.1:445096-457465 GCA_025400035.1 Tetradonia laticeps
GCGAAAATTGTGCGTAGGACTCTCAAAAACGAGCAAAATGAAAGTGGTAGCTCAATGTCGGACCAGATCCTCTACTCTTAAAACGTTGTTTTTAGATTTTTTAATCGAAGATAATTGTTGATTGATGATTTACGTTTTAATCGTAAGCTGTTATCTAAATCTATAGATTGCGCTTCGGATATTGTGCGCATTTTTTGCCTCCCCCTATATGCGCATTTAAACAAGGGGTTTAATACTGGGGACCAAGAAACCAACTGAATGCGCACCTACTTACCTACCTTATTTCTTCTTGCATTAGCAAAACTTTAATCCAACTTCCACCTGCAAATAGATAGATATAACCAATGTTCAAGTTTGGCCATTTAGTAGATTTACCCCAGAATGTTTCACTTTAATGAATTTCCCTAAAATTGTAAGTAGATAAATACGATAGATACATTTTGACAGGGAAAATGAGGTTAGGTTGCATAGAATAAAAATAAGAAACACAGCACCAACAAATACATTCATATTTATTTTTTTTTAAATATGCGATATTACAAAGAGATTCAAAATCATCATATTCATCTCGACGTATTCCTAATGTATCACCAATCGCGTCATGATCCGCTTCGAATAACCTCTGATCCTCTGATCCTCTCGAATAACCAAACAAACGCAACCGCGTTTTCAGACAGACCCAAGAAACACATGCACATCATGTGTGCTAAGACTTAATGAAATCAACTGTTGTACATTCCTAGAGGATATTTGAGCATTGCAAAACAGCAAGTAAAACTCTGCTTCTCGTCTGGTTGCGCGCGCGCCTGAAGAAAATCCGTTCATTCGTTTTTCGACGTACAAGGTCGCAAAAGTGTAACTTTAACATGTCTCCTTTCCCAGGCCCATCTCGCTCCAATCCGCATCAATTATAAAACTGTATTTCTGTATGTATGTATGTAACGCACCTATTGTTAATATTGTTAATTGTAATTCTGTCAATATTGTTAATACATAATAATAAATATTGTATTTGAGCATTTAGTAACATTCGGTAAAGTTAATGGCAACGCTTTGAGGTTCACTGTTCTGTTGTATTTGTTTGTAATGTATTGTAAAAGCTAAGTTCTCTGTTATTGTTTATTTGTAGTTTGTCGGCTTGTAATTGAACGCATGTCATCTACGAGAAGGAATCAGTACTACGCATCAGTAAAATAAATGCATTTGTTTTGATTGGTTTGTATGTAACCTTGCCATCTTGCTAATTGCAGCTTCGCCGTTTGGTACTTTTCGCGAAGAGTCTTAGTTCTTACCTACTGCCTACAACAACAACCCTGTCACAGTTATACTCCAGTCTTATTTATTTACAATTATTCGTTTGCTCGGCGTCATGCGACGGACAGCAGTTACGCTCAATTGCAATTTTCATGTTTTTGCACAGCGCGATCAACAAACACCGCTGGAATCGTGCGACAACATCGCGTCTTTCCTCTTTTCCATCCCACGCTTTTGCCACAGTTTTCTGTTTGCCAGACGCCAATGGATTGGTGTGTGAGTGTGTTGCTTTTTCATCGCCTCAATTCAGCTCCTCTGCATTTTCCGCAGCGCGCCTTCGTTTTATACCGGTGTTTTCTTTGAGTTTTTTCCCGAACCAATTTCCATCTGCGGCGAGTAGGAATAACAGAAAATGAAAAAGAATTTCTCCGGTGTTGTTGTAGCAGTTGAAAAAACAGTTGGGAAAACTACTGTCCGTCACACATCGCCCAGCAAATCTTACATTCCGAGCTGGAAAGTGGCAAGAAATGATAGCTGCAACCAGTTGTACTGGCGTGTGTATGGCTGGTTACCTACAGCTTCGTATACGTTCGTATACATTCGACATCATCAGCAAAAGTCAATCAACAACGCAACAACAGAGTGTGATAGAATTCGTGGCTGATAGAATTATCGTATTGTAAAATATAATTTATTATTCACTATGTTAGGTTAAGTCGACTATGTCTGCTTTGTGGTTCGTTCGTATTTCTTCGTTAAATATTGCAATGTATATTGTGAGAGTCAACAATATTGTTATAAAATCAAACAATGTCTTAAGATTCTATGGCACTTGTAGTTTGTTGTAATACGCTTATTATTTCCGGCCGGAGTATTGCGAGCCTAGCACCTAACCAACATCGAACGCCATCATGGTTACATCAAAGACGCGCAATATCCCGCCCATTGTGTAAAAATATGAGAGATCAAGGTCGCCTGTGTTGTCAGGTAACCGAATGTGGTTGGGAGAAGAGTAGCCGAACACGAATTTTCACGTTAAACCTCCTGCGCTTCAAGTAAACAAATTAAATCAAACACAAACACCAACGACCGAACGCGTTATTTTGTCAAATAGTTCCGACTCCAACCGCGCTACGCGCCGCCGAGGGAAACGAAACAATGCGGTTAACAACATGATAGAAAGCAATCTTTTCTCTCTCCTTATATCCAAACCTAAGCTAATCCTATTCGTTTCGCACTTTCACACTGCATCGTCATGATCACGCATTTTCCTCAAATCTCTTCGAATTGTAAATCGTATAAGTTCGTATAATATATGCGACATTTTGTTTCACGCCTGTGTCTGAGTGTTGCACTAGAATAAGTTTCGGTGTGTGGATGTGTGGCGCACATGTAGTAATCCTAGCGTAAATGCGTG
Source organism: Tetradonia laticeps (assembly GCA_025400035.1). Taxonomy (NCBI): domain Eukaryota; kingdom Metazoa; phylum Arthropoda; class Insecta; order Coleoptera; family Staphylinidae; genus Tetradonia; species Tetradonia laticeps. The sequence goes on from JAODVP010000007.1 coordinate 447,768, forward strand.
TGATCAATCAAATGTTTTTGAGTTTTCAATTATGTATATGAATAGAATATTATGTATATTATGTACATAGATATAGTAGAAATAATTGCAATTTCCTTATTATAATAAGTGACCGTCACCCTCATTCACTGTATACCTATAGCTTGCAGCTTAGTGTTAGAAGTAGTTAATGCATGGATGCTGAACATTGCTGCCTTCACCTCGAGGAAATTCGGATATTGCGAAACGTTAAGAAACCAGTAAACAAGTATCACGGCATGACTTTAGGTCCAATGTTGAGGTTAAGGATTCTAACCTTAACAGATCATAACAGGTTCTAACCTTAAAGAACTGACAGTTGGAGGGACTGTATCGTTAAGCAACAGAAACGGAGACGAGTTTTCCAATGGTTCACGAATAAATGTCTGTCGGTAAATATGTGCATCTCGCCATAGTCAACATGTTAAGTCGTAAGTAGTAAATGTAAATATGTTTAACTTCGCGTATGTGTACCTAGTAATAACGGTTGCTATCTGAATTATTTATGCATTCATGGAAGACACTGTAATTGCTAATGCGATGACTGCGAGAAGGGCTGCAAAATGAACCATTGGGACTCTCTGTCTGTACCACCGGAAGTACGGAAGTATGGCTGGTGTGGAAATGCACCACAATAGAACTTTGTAAGTTGCAACAGCTTCACAATGTTCACGTGTTTGGGAGATTGAGACAGAAATTCACTTGGACACTCGACAACATTCATATCAAAAATAATGCTATCAATCGTCTGCTCATCCCAGTCGTATAGTGAGTGCACGAAACCAAAACCTAACCAAACTAATCAAATAATACAAGTAAGCAAACAAAGCCAGCGAACGCAAAGTGATCGTAGAAGAAAAGAAAATAAAACAAATCAATTCACACCATCATTAATTAATATAAGTTTTACACAAAAATCGATGGAAATAATAAAATTCAATATGCATATAGACAAAAATTAAAAGTAGCGCTAAAAGTAAAAAAAGTATGGATAAAATAATAGTGCCTTATATAGTCTTACAGGGCTACATTCATAATTCTCGTAATGTGAAGCTCCGCGGAGCTTTCAATTTAAGTTGTCGAGTTAACGTTAAATATGTTCATGTATATATAAATCGTGTCTTTCATCTTTCGCCTTGGAGGTTAGGTATACGCTTTGGAAATGCAGAAAAAACAGAACACAATCACTGAGTTGTACACGCATTCCGATAGAAGTGTAAGTGTTAAAATCTTGTGTCTCTCTGCTTATATCATTTACATTTATAAAAATTAATCGTATACGATTTATGTCTCGCGCCGCGCTCGCCCTTCGCATCACTCTCACTCGCTCTGCGTGTAAATAATCTCGTATGTGTGTTTAGACTTATTTGATAAGTTTGATTGTAACGATCATCGTATAATTGCACAAGAAGTAATATGTCGTAGTAGTCGTAAAATCGTATCGTTTAGCTGCGTCACGCGCCTCAACTGCCTATCGAAACGTAGTGGAGGTTAAGAAACAATGAGCCAATCACAATGCACGTTGTTTGTACTAGGCCTACATTGCTACTATGCCTGCTCACTGCAACGCCGACTAAATGCTAGAGGGCGCAAGAATTTCAACATGAATTATTACTTTAAAATTGCAAATTAAATAGATTTAATTTAGTAATAATAGACACTGTTTCTTTCCAATTGTAGCCTTTTTAACACTCAATCAAAGAAATGTTTACTTATATAAATTACTTGTTCGTCGCGCCCCCTAGCAAATTAGAAAAGGCGTTTAGTAGCATTAGGCCTACATAAACTATTAAAGTCAATCAAAACCCGTAAGGAGGCGCAAAATCCAGAAAACTCAACTATAATTATCACGTTATTACAAATAAAAATGTTCTTTATAAAGAGACTTATTATTCTCTTCTCAAACTTTAAAACGAAGTGTTTATTGCATGTTCATTGCGCCCCCTGTGGTAATATGCAATTACGCGTCAGGCAATTTAATATTCAGTCGCAACAGACTAGCATTTATGTAGGCCTAGGTCAGTACAAGTTTCCGAGCACGTTGAGCTTTGTCATGAGAACGTACATGAGATCATTTTCCGCTTCCGGCAAATTACCACGCGCGATTTGAAAGTAATGTAGTAGTCTCCTCCAATAACAACCACAACCACTTAAGACTTAAATAAATTTTAAGGTGCACGCCGTCCTGCACTGCGCCGCACTACGTCCGGCTCGTTCCAACAACTAATTATTACAAATATTACATTTAGGAGATCACATTTGGGCATTATTCAGCATTTGCAACAAGTCTCTTCGCGTTAAAACCTAGGAAATCGTATCATATCGTAAAATCGTCAACATCCTGCCTACGTTTAAATGTACACCCAACGAATAAGATATTCGCTGCACTTTGGACAGACCGCCTTGATTCGTACTTAATTGCAGTTCGATAAATACGCGTCGCACACGACAAGAAATTGCGAACACAAGGGACTCACCACTGCATTTTTCGGATTGGTTGTCTTGTCAAATAGGCTATTGTGATTTTCGCATTGCATTGTGGTGCTAGTGGTAACTGTGGTTGGCGGAATTTGTGTTCGCTTTTCGCATATTTACCTTCGATTTAATAATTTTCGCGCGACGCTCCCTTCGATGTTATTTTCGTTTCTTGTTGTTCACCTGCACGGCAAGATCGATTATCACGTATTATTGATCATTCATCAAGACGGTGGTCGTCACTGTGCGGGCAGCGCCCCATTCGGGGGCTTGAAATCCGGCGTGCCCGTGGGGAACTGGGACAAGCTGGTCGGTGGATTAAACCCAGGCGCGTAGCATTGCGGGAAGTATAGCTCTGGCTTCACAACAGCGCTGGGCGTCAGCGCCCCGCGTCCCAGATTAACCAATGCACCCGTAGCTCCATTATTGTTGCCGTTATTGCCTGCATTGTTGCCCCCGTTCGGCGCACTGTTGCTATTGCCTCCATTCAGCTTGGACTCGGCAGACTCGCGCCGCGACTTGGACGTGTGTGGATTCATATGGTTATCGATGTGTTTCTTCACCTCCGGCTCAGTGGCGAACCGTCTCCTGCAATTGGGCATGGGACAGCAGAAAGGGCGATCACCTTGGTGCGTCCGTGTATGCTGATCTAGAATCGCCTTCTGTCTGAAGTCCTTACCACATTGCTGGCATTTATACGGCTTTTCCCCGGTGTGAATACGCAGATGTTGGTTCAAAATCGTGCGCTGCCTGAAATTCCTGCCGCAGTATACGCAGCCGTAGGGTTTCTCGTTGGTGTGGATTCGCAGGTGTTGGGTGAGGTGGGACTGCTGTCGGAAGCGTTTGCCGCACTCGGGACAGGGATACGGTCGGGACTCGATGTGTATGCAGCCATGTTGCAGGAGGGTAGACTTTTGCTTGAATTCCTTCTGACAGATTGGGCACCGCACGTATAAGGGCATACCAGCTGACCTACCATGTTGTATCACATCCGGTAAGCCTTTACCTCCGCCTGCACCTTGCTGTTGTTTCAGATACTGCAGCGCACCGAAATTGGACGAACTGCCAAACACTGAATGACTCATTCCTTTTTGATCCTTGAAGTATGCAGGGTACTGGATGTTGCCTGTGACGCTATTGGGAGAAAAGCAACCGCGGTCCGTCTGGGAATCTCCATCGCCGTAGGTGGACGCGACTTCTTCCTTGCCCTCATCCGGAGGAAATGGGACGTCTTGTGGCCAGAGGGTTGGATGGATGCCGTTTTTGAAGACCAGGTGAGGGCTTACATCTGTTGAAGGAAACATTCATTAGTTTTTTTTATCGAATCGGTATATTGATATTCATTCATACGACCAAACTCTAACCGCCCGTTCGGCACACGCCAGGAATCTATCAAAACCGCGACTTTTACGCCCACAATATTCAAAGTTTACTTTCAAATTTAAGTAGATATTTATATAGGAATATATATCGTGTTTTAGTTAACGGGCTGAAGGTAAGAGTATGGCCGCGTTTTAATGTCGGATTTGGAGGTTAAAGGGCGCTCGCCTTGGTGTGTGCGGACGTGCTGGTTGAGGATGGCCTTCTGGCGAAAGTGCTTCCCGCACTCGGGACACTCGTACGGCTTCTCACCGGAGTGAATGCGCAAGTGCTGATTGAGGATGGCGCGTTGTCGGAAGGTGCGCTCGCAGTAAACGCACGCGTAGGGCTTCTCGTTGGCGTGGATGCGCAGATGCTGGGTGAGATGTGACTGCTGCCGGAAGCGTTTCCCGCATTCGGGACACCCGTACGGCCGGCTGTCGGTGTGTATACGTTCATGCTGCAATAGAGTGCTCTTCTGCTTGAAGTCCTTGCCGCAGGTTAAGCATTTGAACAGACGTAACTCACTCCCGAGCCCCTTAGCTGTGCTCTTCATGCCGTTCTGTTGCTGTTGTTGCTGCTGCTGCTGCTGGATGACGTCGGGAAGAGCAGCGGCTGCTGCGGCTGCAGCTGCCGACCGTATATCCTGCATGTTATTATACTGATCCAGTTGAGGGCCATCGGAGCCGAGCGAGGTCAGCGCCATCACACCTGGCTGCTTCAGATAGTGCAGCGCGGAGAAGCTGCCTGCGCCGAGCATGTGCGGCGGCATCGGGGGCGGCGCACTGGGCGGTGGTGGGACTCGGGTGTATTGCTGGTAGGACTGCTGGTTGAGGTCGGAAGGCGGAAAGCACTGGGATGCAGGGCGGGTGTCCATGTCCATCGACGGCTGGTCGCCTGGAAGGTCATCATCGCGACTCTCGGCCTGCGTGGCTGGATAGGGCGAAGGGGCCGGCGAGGGTAAGCTTTGATCTCGCGGAGCAACGGTGTCAGCTTCCACACCCAGCGGGACATTACTGGGATTCAGCGGCTGTTGGGGACTCGCGGCACCGGAAGCGGTCTGCTGTTGGGGAGGAGGCTGTTGAGCTTGTTGTTGTTGCTGGGCGGCGGATTGTTGTTGCTGCTGCTGGTGGGCGGCTAAGTTAGTGGCGTAGCTTTCCTGCGAGCCCCATTGCATCTGCGTGCGGTCGATGCCGTCTTTGTAGAGGACGTACGGCGCTGTTGAGTCTAGAAATGTCGCATAAAGAAAGGAAAGTCAATGTTGTTTATTGGGCGATTATGAAGTCATATATAGTCATATACTGCACGCGTGCAACAAGTTAAAGTTTATCAAGTTGCAATTATCATCGCCAAAATTTGAAAGGTCAGGTTTTAATCAGTCTACTGATTAGTGTGTAGTATTATCTAACAAATTAAAATTGGGCTATGTTGTGTTCATCATATTTTTGACATCCTGGTATGTGGAGTGGCTGAAGGGCCGAAAGTAAAAGTTTGTTGAGCTAGGTTATTATTGGAATGCCCGAGCGCGCGAAGGAATTCTATCAATCACGTGCGGCGTCCGCCGAGGGCGCATTGTGCCCGGTGTGCATATGCGAGCATAAGCGGCGCGATTAAACCGTGAATAACCAGTTTTCGGAGAGCGTGTGCGTCCGCGTCCGCCGTTCGGCAGGTCCGGCGCGTCTGGGCGCGCATGTGGGAGCGCGACGCAGCGACGAATAAAAAACACATTGTGGAAGATTAGTAGACGCGCGGCGCGCAAGGTCAAGGTTTAGTCATCGCGCGCCAGACCAGACTGCAGCGGGCGACCGCCAGGCCGCCGGCGTTGGTGCTGGTCCAGGTTCGGCGGGACACTGGGTCCGCGTGTCTGCGCCCGCCGACTGCACGCCCAACTTGCTCAAGGTCTTTTGCATCGCGAGAAGAACCTACTGAACTCGCCAGCACGACTGCTTTATGTATGCGGACGCGATGCGACCAAAACGAAAACAAAAGCGAAAGTTACAAGATTTTTGATTCGACAGCATTTCCTCGAATATCACCCATTATATAGGATAAGATATAATAATAATAATAATTGTAAATTATGTTCATGTAAATTATATTAATTAAGTATGTATTTTTTAGTTTTATATTATTCCTTTGTTATCTTGGTTTCGGTATTCGTGGGATCTTGGTGGAAAAATTGCACGCCAGGAAATAGAAAAACAAGTGAAAAAACCGCTCGACGTCGTCGATAGAAAAACTGCAAAGCGAGTGCGCGCTCCGCGCCAAGAAAAACAACCCTCGGGGAAATTTATTATCGAACGAGCGTGCGCGCCCTTCTTTGTTCGCAGTGTCCGCCTCAAGCTTGAAAAACATGTGAATAAAAATCCTCCATTTATTTGCACTATTCTAGAATATATACTGAAAGCCTGGCGCATTTTGTTGCAGGAAGTTAAGGATGTTTACCTTGGGAAATGCAGTACATGATCTGTCTGGGCACCTTGAGCCCGGCCGCCAGACACGCGGCAAACGACGCCGAAAAGTTGATCGCCATGACGCCGGCAGTCGCGTGGATGCAGATGAATGAAGCGGCGGCGGTGGTGGCGGCGACCGCGTGGCCTGTTGCGTGCGGTGCGTGGGTGCGTGTACGCGCGGCGTCACTTCACGCACCACATGGCGCGCCGCGCGCCTATTGCGACTGTCCTGCCTCAACGCGCCGCGGAAAATCCCTTGTGCGCGGCGGAGGCGGCGGCGGCAAGTCTTCTCGGTGGCTCGGCGTATCACTGAAAACACTCCGCTGCCGCCGTGCCAGCTCCATTGGGGTCTCTTGCAGCGGTCGCAGCACTCGACGTCACTTGTCACTTTGGGGAAAATTCGCGGTTTTTCACTCCGCGCGCGCCGGTTAGCGTGTGTGTAGTGCGGCGGTGCTGCTGATGGTGGTGGCTGCTCAGGCTCGCTGCACGACTGGCTCGCGACGCGGCGACCGCGACATGATCCGTGCGTGTCCCGTCCGTCCGTCCGATTCGGCGGCCCGCGAGACTCCTCTGCGCTCCTCTGCTCCTCTCGCGCGCGCCGCGAGATGAACGGCGGGCGGGCGCGAGCAAGCACAAGGCGAGCGCAGCAGCGCAAGGCGAAGAAGAGGAAGAGGCGCGCAGGGCGCGCGCAGCGATGCACTCGCCGGCTTTGGGGAGTTGCAGGTTGCAGGCCGGCGGGTTGGAGAGAGAGCGTCGGCATGCACACGCCGCCGACGCAGTCGCCCGCCTGCACCCGAATCAATATCACACGTTATCGCAAAAAACCTTCCGCTTTCCGAAGTACTACACCTACCCGCCAGCCATCTTCGTCCTGCGCACGCTTCCTTGTCGCCGCCGCCGCCGGTGCGGCCGCCGGTGCAACTCGCAGGCAGTTAGGCTGGCGCGCGCGGGCGGCTGCTGACCTACGCACTACTTGCAACGAAACTTTGACACAATTTCCACCCTCAACATCACAGAGGGAAGCAAATAAGATACAAAACGACCGCGGCCGCTTACTCTCGCCGCCGTCGAGACATTGAGATTGCGAACGTGCCGTCGCCTCCGCGGTTGGCACAACTTCTAATTCGATTTCCTTTGCTTCTAATTGTTCTCACTTTTACTTGATCCCCCTCAATTACACTTCTACTAAACTAGGAATTTAATATCAAACAACAAGTGGAATTTGGCAAAAAATTAACACTGAGTCAAAATATCTAGGTGGTATTATCCCCTCTACCTCGTGAGATGTGTCCTGGTTCACGTTTATCATAATGAATTCTTTTATCCCTCAGTTATTAACTTGTATAATTTAATTTCGATTATAGACGAAAGTTTTGAATCTGCACTGCCAAACACCATTTAGTTATCACTAGATTTTAATCAAAACTTAGCTTTTACGTCTTCTTTCCAAAGAAGTAGGGGGGAGACTGGGTATAATTGAAACTAAGGACGGTTGAAACACTTTGAATATCTCTGAAACCGTTTACGGGGCATTATATTTTTTCACTCCAAAGTAAGTTTTGTCATTCAACTTATTTTTCAATTTATTTCGTTTGTATTAACGGACGTTATTGTTTATGTGTTTGTGCTTAACATGAACCTTGTAGAATAGTATTCCAGGACTGCTTCCTGCCTTTCATTGTTGTAATAAAAATTATAATGGGTTTTTGTTTAATGTACGCCTTGGGTACAGTTGAAACAATTTTATAGGGGACGGTTGAAACAATATATATCTTCTTCTTGGGGCTTCTAGATGTCGAAAGTGTATGTAAGGAAAACCGAGAGGTGATAAATATCTCTATCCTACTTTAGTGACGTTTATGAAGGGGTTAAAGCAGAGAATTTCTTTAGAAAGTCCGCGAAGAAATATCTTCTTCGATACATTCGGAAGCAAGATGAATCAAGTGCTGAAAATTATGTTATGGGATATGATCCCCATAACCACATGAACATGTGGTAGGTGTAACATACAGAGCGAGTTAGAATTCAACCAATAAACTTTCAGAGGTTGATCAGGGATGTTTTCTGAATGTATTGATATTTGGAACCTATGGTCCTTGATGGCTCGTTAGGAGTTATTGCACTTTCTAGTTGTATAGCACGTTACAGAATAACAAAACAGAAAAACTAAGCAAAGAACCATCGGAGGCCATGGGTTCCCCATATCAAAATACTCAAAAATCTTCCCTGATCATCTTCTGACAGTTTGTTGGTTGAGTTCTCTCTCACCCTGTATATTTATCCTAATTGTGACTCTGCCACTTAAAACATCTATGAAAATAGGTTTTATAAATCAATTCATGTGTTTCAATTGACCTCAAGTGCTGTTTCAACCGTCCCTGGGTTGGGGTCGGTTGTAACAAACCTGTTTTTTTTTTGTTTTAATTGTATTACTATAAAAATATTGCAGTTATAATTAAACTCATACGACTCATTGACAGATAAATGCATGATCATTCATTTACTGCATGTTTTGTATTGTTTCAATAAGAAATAGGAAAGTTATGAATGAAATAAGTAAAATTGTTTCAACCGTACCCAGTCTCCCCTAAGCAGGGAAATTTCGATAAGTTAATCCGTCTTTTTACAATTTTCGATAGTTAACAAAACTTAACATGTATTTTTAAAATTTTCAAGCATAAAGAAATGCAGATTAAGGAATTGCCTCCAAATTTTATTTCTTCTTGAGCAATTCTGGAGTTACAGAAAAATGTTTGCTATTTTTTTCATTGTAATATTCGCTGTTTAAGCTAATTTTATAGGCGGATTTTGACGAGACTTAAAACTTACACGAACTCAAGGTACGATTTACAATGAGTCAAAAGTTATAGCAATTGCAAATCTTGATATACCGCAGAAACCATCATGGCCGCTCTTTCCCTTCTACAGCGAGCGAGGAATTCTTTGAACCTTCATCTATGTCAGTGGTCGGCGAACGGGGGTAAATTACCCAAATTGGGACAAAATTTTGATTAATAGACATTATAATGGATGCTATATTGCCTTCAAACATTGCTATTCATTATTAATCTTAAATTCAACTTTTAAAATTCCACATGCGCGAGAAAAAAATGCCAAACAAATATTTTTCTCGCGCATGCGTAAACGACATTCTTTAACATTCAATTTTACCAGGTATTATATTTATAATATAGTTTTAGTGCTATCAAAAACTAAAATTTTAATAATGCGTAAACGAAATTCATTAACTTTCAATCTCATTACCTATTACTTGTAGAAAATTCCATTTCGAGAAAGAATTAAATTTAAATAAAACGAAAATTTTCATCTTTTTTCTCGCGCATGCGCAAACGACATTCGTTAAATTTCAATTTGAACAGGTTATTATATCTA
>JAODVP010000007.1:469075-498100 GCA_025400035.1 Tetradonia laticeps
ACCATTACCAAGTGCGTCTAGGTTCCATATCACGTTCGATTTTGGTTATGTTGCTTTGGATATAGGACATGTGGTCCCTGAAGATGCCGGGGAGTATTCGGTGAAGGCTATTAACAACTTGGGTGAATGTGTTTCGTCTGCTAGTATGAGGGTCGTCTCAAAGAGCAATATTATTCTCGAGTCTCAAAGACCTGAAGGCTTGGAGAAGATTCGGCAGTTGGAGGAACATGTTCCATACAAAAGACCAGAGCATGAGGATTATATAACCCGACAACGTCCGGTGTTCACACAACCTTTGCAGAACATCGACTTTATCCAGGAAGCAGAGACTGCTCACTTTGAATGCCGTCTTATACCTGTGGGAGACCCTACTTTGAAAGTGGAATGGTTCAGGAATGAGAAACCCTTGGAGGACAGTTCTCGCATTAGCAAGATGCATGACTTTGGCTTTGTTTCTCTCGATATTTCCCATATTCGTGAAGATGATGAAGGTGTCTACATGTGCAGAGCATCTAATCCGCTTGGAGAAGCTGTCACGACTGCATCTATGAAAATTAGAAGTAAGTCCTTTCATTCTAATCATCATTGACTTGTTTAATTGAAATCATTTAATGTACTTGTAGCCAAAGCCAGCATCCAATTGGACACCCAACATCCAGAAGGAATGCGTAAGATTCAACAACTCGAACAACCTCATGCACCACGTCCCCAAGAAGCTGAACGTGTTTTTGAAAAACCGATCTTCACCCAGGTACTTACAGGTCCTTCGGAACTCTGGGAAGGCCAACACGCTCACTTTGAGGCACGTGTTGTGCCTGTAGGTGACCCAAATCTACGCTTTGAGTGGTACGTCAACGGCGTGGAGCTGAAATTGGGCTCGAGAATTCGCGTCACCCATGATTTTGGTTTTGTGACACTTGATATCATGTCCACTGTGCGTGAAGACTCAGGAGTTTATATGTGCAAGGCTATTAACAAAGCCGGAGAAGCAGTTTCTTCTATATCCATGAAAGTGAAGCCAAGATCTAGTATTCACGGTGAACCATTGCAACCTGACGCTTGGCAGAAGATTCAACTGAAGGAAGCTGAGATGAACAAAGTGCCGGAGATGTTTGTGGATACTCATCCCCAACAAGCTCCTGTCTTCACTACTCATTTGCAAAATTTCGATAAACTGCAAGAAGGCCAACATGTTTATCTGGAAGCACAAGTGGAGCCACGTGCCGATCCTAACCTGAAAGTAGAGTGGTTCAAGAACGGAGTCAATCTAACAACTGGTACACGTTTACGTAGTACCTTCGATTTCGGTTTGGTAACTTTGTCCATCAACGGTCTACGTGCAGATGACTCTGCTATTTACACCTGCAAGGCTACTAATTTGATCGGAGAAGCTGTATCCACCTGCACATTGAAGATTGAAGATAAGCACTGGCTCCTGGGGCAAACCCTGCATCCAGATGCTATTCCTAAGTTGGAAGCTCTCGAAGCCCCCAAAGAAGGCGCTCCTGAACAAGCAGAACCTTCGTTTGAAACCCCAATCTTCATTACTCATTTGAACAATGTAGTGTGCACTGAAAGCGAAAACGTCCACTTTGAATGCAATGTCGAACCATCAAAAGATCCTACCATGAAGATCGAGTGGTATGTTAATGGGAAACCTTTACCATCAGGTGCTCGTTACAAGTCTACTTATGACTTTGGTTATGTCGCTTTGGACATCAATCACTCCTACGAGGAAGATTCTGGAATATACACCTGCAAGGCTATCAACAGCAAAGGCTCCGCTTCTACATCCGGTTCTCTTCGCTGTACCGGCAAGCAAAGTATCTACTTACAAACCCAACATCCCCAAGGCCCTGCTGGTTTGGAAAGAGTACAAGAGGTCGAGGATGCCGTTGCAGGAAAATTACAGCGGCAAACTTCCGGTCCCGAAAAAGAATTCGGCAAACCAGTGTGGACTATTCCACTTAACCCCGAATTCAGAATCAATGAAGGGAAGCCTTTACATTTGGAAGGAACTGTGGAACCAAAGGAAGATCCTAACCTAAAAATAGAATGGTACTTCAACGGGAAGCTACTTGATCATGCGTCAAGGTTTAAGCTCACCAGTGATTTTGGTTTTGTAACTCTGGATTTGACTGATGTTTATGAACGCGATCAGGGTATCTATACCTGCAAAGCTTACAATAAAGCAGGTGAAGCTTTTACTTCTACCACTGTATATTGCGCTACTAAAGCCGGGTTGATTGAACGCACCCAACATCCTAAAGGACAAGAAGGTTTGGAGAAAATACAAGATCTTGAAGACGCTCTTAACCGTCCTGAGAGCCGTATGCCAGATTCCGAAGACGGACATGCTCCTGTTTTCACATCGGAATTCACCGAGTTGTTGAATCTCAGCGAGGGAGAAATCGCGCACTTTGAGGCTGGTCTCACACCAATTGGGGACCAAACCATGAAGGTCGAATGGTTCTACAACGGCAAAGCCATTGACGCCAGCCATAGATTCAGAACTGTGCACGCTTTCGGCATGGTAGTCCTAGAAGTCTTAGGTACAAAGATTGAAGATTCCGGGACCTACACTTGCATTGCTACCAATGCCTGGGGTAAGGCCGAACAAAGTGTTAAATTGGAATGTGTCGATAAGTCGAAGGGACAACCACCCAAATTCACCACTCATATCACGGACATTGTGGGTCTTAAAGATGGACAGCCAGCTCACTTTGAATGCACGCTCATTCCTGTTAATGACCCCAAACTTAAAGTTGAATGGTACCATAATGGAAAGCCGATGCGGCAATCAACTCGCATCAAAACCGTCTCTGACTTCGGCTTTGTTCTTATGGACATCAGCCATACGGAAAATCATGACTCAGGCGAATATGTATGCCGGGCTTGGAATGATTATGGTGAAGATTTCACCAAGGCAACAATTAATGCCTACGGAAGAAGTGGAGTCTTCACCGAGAGTTTACAACCTGATTCTTTGGCTAAGATTAGAGAACTGGAGAGTTTACAAGGTCAACAAGTACAGAAGTCTGCTTCCTTTGTCACTGAACCACCGAAATTCATCACTCAGATTGCAAATGTCAGCAAATTAGTTGAAGGTCAAAGTGCTCATTTCGAGGCTAGGTTGACACCAGTTACTGATCCTGATTTAGTTGTGGAGTGGTATTACAATGACAAGAAGTTGCCGCACGGGCATAGGTACCGCACCTTCCATGACTTTGGAATTGTTATTTTGGATATTCTGTACTGTTATGAGGAAAATTCTGGGACCTACAAGTGTAGAGCGTATAACAAATATGGCGAAGATTCCACAGAAGCTACACTGTCTTGCTCATCTAAGGCGAATCTCATTTTAGAGACACAATTACCAAGGGTGAGTTTGTTTATTTACACAAATAGTAAAGGTTTGCAATACATAAATGAATAATTACAGGGAATGGAAGGTGGTTTAGAGAAGATCCAAGATCTAGAAGATTCAATGTTCCGTGCCAAGGACGATAAAACCTCAGAAGAATTCGGTAAAGCTCCAGTCTTCACTGTCCCTCTTGCAAATATTGATGACCTAAGGGAAGGCGAAAGTTCCCACTTTGAAGCTCGTCTTACCCCTACTGATGACCCGAAACTGAAGGTGGAGTGGTTCTGGAACGGGCGTCCCTTAAAAACAGGTTCCCGGTTCCGTACTTTCTGCGACTTTGGCTTCGTGATTTTGGAAATCTCCCCGGTATACCCAGAAGATTCTGGAGAGTATTCATGCAGAGCTTTTAATGAATACGGCGAAGCTGTCACCACTGCCACCATGAAGGTACAAGGCAAACGTAGCATCATTTTGGAATCTCAGTTGCCACAAGGCATGGAGGGAAGCATCAACAAGATCGCCGAACTTGAAGGTTTAGGAGTTATTCCCGGACCAATGACACCTGATGATGATACCGGCAAACCACCGGAATTCATCACGTCTCCAACTGATTTGACCTTGTCCGAGAATGGTTTGGCTCATTTCGAATGCCGATTAATTCCTGTTAATGACCCTAGCATGAGAGTCGAATGGTTCCACAATGGTAAAGCATTATGGGCTGGATCCAGAATCAAAACCATCAACGATTTCGGTTTCGTTATTCTGGAAGTGGCTGGAGTTTACCAGCGAGACTCCGGGTTGTACACGTGTAAAGCTACTAACAAACATGGCGAGGCTTCAGTTTCCTGTAAGTTGCAAGTTCGGGGCCGTCAAGGGATTATCATGGAGCCTCAGCTTCCTAGCAATTTCCGTACTGGGACTGAGAGTATCCAGAAATTGGAGGAACAACTGTATAAACGAGATGAGAGGGTAACTGAAGAAGAGAAACCGGATCCACCTAGGTTCATAGTTGAAATCAAGGATAATGTGGATGTGGCTGAAGGAGCACCAATTCACTTTGACTGCAGAGTGGAACCTGTGAACGATCCAAATATGCGTATTGACTGGTTCCATAATGGAAGACCATTTGCGACTGGTTCTAGGGTACATCAAATCAATGACTTTGGTTTCATTTCCTTGGATATTGATTACTCCTACACTCGTGATGCTGGCGAGTATATCTGCAGAGCTACCAATAAATGGGGTACAGCTACTACCAAAGCAACTGTGACAACCACAGCCAAGCGTAATATCGATTTCGAGTCCCAACTTCCAGCCGGCATGAGCGCTGAAAAACTGAAGGAGTTAGAACGTGGTAAGGTTTCTGAAGCACCAAAAGAAGAAGCTCCAATGGGACCTCCTAAATTCATCACACAAATTGAGTCTGCCACCGTGGAGGAGTCCGAATCAGTTCGTTTCGAATGTCGTGTGGAGCCCAAAGAAGACCCGAAACTCAAAATCGAATGGTTCCGAAACGGCAAACCTTTACCATCCGGTCATCGTTATCGTACCGTCTATGACATGGGCTTCGTGTCCTTGGACATCCTCTACGTGTATTCGGAAGACTCAGGGGAGTACGTCTGCCGTGCCTATAATGATTTCGGAGAAGACTTTACCAAATGCAGCTTGACCTGCAAGCGTTTGCCGAATATAATCCTCCAAAACCAAGTCCCGAAAGGTATGAAGAAATCCGAAACCTTGATGCAAATGGAGGCAGCTATCAAAAAGTACACTTCGGAGATTCATCTAACTGAAGACGATCTCTACGATGCTGATAAGAAGCAACCGCCAAGATTTGTCACGCAAATACAGGACCAGACAACGTTGGTAGAGATGCAATCTACTAAATTCGAGTGTCAGTTGGCACCTGTCGGAGATCCAAACATGAAAGTAGAATGGTTCTTCAATGGAAAGCCGTTATCCCACAGTGAGTACCTACAATCTAAACAATTTAACAATAAAATGACATAACCTATTTACAGAAAATCGCTTCACACCCATCTACGATTTTGGATATGTTGCAATGAATTTCGGTTGGGTGTATCCCGAAGATAGCGGTGAATACCTGTGCCGTGCTACTAACCTGTACGGCATGGATGAAACTAGAGCGATTATCAAGACCGCAGGCAAACCTGGTATCATCTACGAGTCCCAATTACCCAAAGGCATGAAGTCCATTGAAAAGATTCGAGAAATGGAAGCTGCTTGGCAAATGTACATGATTATTATCATTCCCTAGACAAAATATAATGTTGTTTGTTTTATCCAGAGCCCCAGAGGAAGCAGAAGAAGAGACCAAACCCAAATCCGCGCCTGTATTCGTCAGCAAACCAGAACCTTGCACTGTCGAGGAAGGAGAATGGGCGCGTTTCTGCTGTCGTGTGACCGGACATCCTCGTCCCCGAGTAATGTGGTTGGTAAACGGGCATACCGTGGTGAATGGATCAAGGTACAGGTTGACTTATGATGGTATGTACCACATGGACATACCCAAAACACGCCAGTACGACACGGGGAAGGTAGAGGTGATTGCGAGGAGCTCAGTAGGTGAGGCAATCGCCGAAACTAAACTGAACGTCATCCCCCGACACGACGATTACAGAAAAGTACTGAAAAACTCACCCAGACGTAAGTATTTTACTCTATCTCAGCACAACAGCACAGAGTACTACTTACAAGCGCTAGACACGTTTTTACTAGTTTTTCGGAGTTTTTGCGTTGATACATACTTTACACAATGCACTGCAAACTGAAACAATTGCAACAATTGCTCACTAATTACTCTTCCACACAATACCTGTTGTCCAAATCCCGTTCACCAAGCTTTGGAGCCATGGGTAGTATAATTATAAGTAGAAATGTTTCATCTGAACATAGAGTCAGGTATGAGTTATCTACCTACTTCTTTCTGCATGTGTAATCGTGCATTTTGTGTATCGTATTGTATTATGTTTGAAGCAAAGTAGCAATCGATGTATGCAATCGTCAATTTCATTATCTGTGTTGGTGGTATGCTAGTTGTTGATGTCTTTAGTAGAACTGGATAATAGCAATACTCTTAATACCGTAGCGTGGTACGATTTAGAATTAGCGAGCTATCAGAAAGAACGTCAGGACACTGAGCTCGAGAAGTTCTTTGACGAACGGAATGAGAGCATGAAAGAGGGTGGACACTCTTATAATATCAATATTAAGCCGAAGGACTTCAAGGGAAGCGAAGCTGAATGGCAGCACTTGGTAAAATCTAGAAAAGGAGAAGAGTATTATAATAAGCTACAAGAGTTGGAGAATGAGCAATTGACGAAAGAGATCAAATTGCGTGAATCCACACATCAATTTGCTATTCCTGGGGAGAAGATTGTGAATAGCACCATGGCGAAAGGCATGGCCGCTAAGTACCAAGAAACTTTGTAAGTACCCTCACTTAATCAAACCCATTTTAAGGTTATGTTAATGTTATGTAGAACCTCATAACTAATGTTTGTGTTAAGGGACCAGCAACCGGCTTCTCGTCAAATGGGAGCTATACCTTATCTACCGAAATTCAAGAAGCTCACAGCCGAAGAACGCGAAGAAATCGCTTTGAGGAAGACCCAAAGAGCCAAACAAATGCAGAATCTTTCTGAAGTGGACTCCTATCAACAACGCAAAGTAGGAGTACCTCCTGAGCCTTCCGAATCTGGTGTACATGGCCGTGAAATTCACGTCACCAAACAGAAACAAACCCAGAAAGAAACCCAAGGAGATCTGGAAATTACCCGTAATATAACATCAACCGAAACCACTGATGTTGAGCACAAGGCTAAGACATCCGAGCGCGTTGTTCAGGAACAGGTTAAGCCTTCGAATCCTCCATTCTTCACGAAGAAGATCCAACCATGCCGTGCATTCGAGAATGAGCCAGCTAAATTCGAGGTTGAATTTGATGGTGATCCACTACCCACCATTACCTGGCACAGGGAAGACTTCCCTATTAAAAGCTCTCCTGATTTGAAGGTCTACACAATGAGCACTAAGTCCATCCTGCAAATTCGCCAAGTCTTCCTGGAAGACTCAGCTGTGTTCAGTGTTGTAGCCGAAAATCGTGGAGGGACTGCTAAATGCAGCGCGAATTTAGTAGTAATGGAGCGAAGACGAGGTGGACGAGGTGGAGTAGTACCACCCAGCTTCTTAACCACCGCTCAAAGCTGTACCACGAAAACCGGACAATTGGTTCGCTTTGATGCTAGGATTAACGGCACCAAACCAATGGATGTCTACTGGTTGAAGAACGGGAAGAAAATCGTGCCTGATATCAGATACAAAACTTTAGAGGAAGATGAAGTCTACACTTTACTGGTTATTGAAGTGGTACAAGAAGATTCTGGGAAATATGAATGTGTTGCTATTAACAACGCGGGTGAGGCACGTTGTGAGGCTGAATGCGTTGTCCAAGCTGTAAGCAAGCCGTCGAAGGCTGAAGGTCAGACATCTCCTGGTGCTGAGAAGGCTCCCACTATTTTGGAACCTCTGAAAGACCAAACTATCCGGGAAGGACAATCGGTGGCGTTCAAATGTGTTGTTTCTGGGAAACCAACACCCCAGATAAAATGGCAGAAGGGTGATAAGATCATCAAACCCTCCAAGTACTTCCAAATGATCAAGGAAGGAGATGTTTGCACTCTGCGGATCTCCGAGGCCTTCCCAGAGGATGAAGGAGTCTACAAATGCGTTGCCACCTGTGTAGCTGGGACCATCAGCTGCCAAGCGAATTTGAAAGTTTTGGCACCAGAAGCTCAGGATACCTTGACAAAACTGACTCCCATGAAGGACGTGATTGTACCAGAGGGTAGTCCAGCACAGTTCAAAACCACAGTTTCTGCTGCCAAACCCAAGCCTACGATTCAATGGTTACGAGATGGTTTTCTTATTCCCGAATCTCCTGATTTTCAGGTATAGACTATCAATTCTTTGGAGGTTTGTCCAAAAATACTAATAGGTATAAATTTTGATACGTTCCAGATGATCCACGAGGGTAACAACGCCGTCTTGCTAATCTCCTCGACCTACGAAGAGGATTCAGGTACATTCACCTGCCGGGCGACCAACTCTGCTGGGGTCGTAGAGCAGTCCGCCAAACTAATCGTCAAAAGTAAGAAATAATCTATACATCTCTTTATTTATCTTTGATTTCCAAATTTATTTCACCCCACACTCCTCAAATGTAATCATTTAATCAATTGCGAGTCTTGTCTGCTAATCGGTGTGACGGTGAACAATGTCTTAACCAAATCACTGGATTCAGGGTTGAGCCGGTTATTGAATAATTCGGTGGATGGTCAGACGGTCAGGTTGTAATTAAGTGATTTGTCTATGTATTTGAAGGGATTGAATTTAGCTTTCACGCAGAGTTACTTCAAAGTTGTGCTTTATATCATAATTTATACTGATTGTTATGTATTGTATAGTTATAGTGCATTATTTACAATAAATTGCAATATCATAACACAATCCTGAGTTTCACGCTACGACCCACTTTGCGAATTGAGCCATGTATTAAAAATGTGTTACAACGTTAATCAGACTCCACACTTCTCTGAGCTTAAAAGCACAAACGCTGCTACGAAAGTGAGTTAGTTCTATTTTCGACAGAAAGATTCGGATTATGTCTAAGAGTTGGGATAATATCTTTGGTGCCGTGTGCACCAGTGAACATACGCAAAGAACTATTTTAAACTTTGCGTGGATTACGTTACACTCTAAATTAGGAGCTACAAGTAGTCCAAATCTTTGCGCTACCTTTGCCAGATTTCTTGATTGCACCTTACCCATTGCACATTGCGAACGATTTCGTGCTCATTTGTTTCGCTCTGCCAAAATGCTAGAATGATAGATAGCGGGTGCGTTAGTAATTGGATGAATCACAGATTAGTCAACACAAAAAGACAAGGTTGGCTTAAAATAGCCAACCTTGTTTCAACTTTATCATTATTTCAATTCACAAAAGCTTCAAAATACAACAATTCAAATGTTACACTTTTTGTAAATACAGATATAAATATAAACATAATAATTTTACTACATTTACATTTGTTATTTTGTTATAGTAGAACTTATTATAGAAATTATAGTTTAATCGAGTTTCTCCGCACTTCCCAGTACAAAATATCAAGAAAAATGATAAAAGCACAACTTTGAGGTCCACTGTGTACTCAAAAACCGTGGTAAAATCTTCAAAAAAACTAAATCACTATGGTTGCTCTTTTATGGTATCTTCTTTCTTGTATCTTCTAATCACAACACTTCACTTGTTACTAAATTCACTGCTTCGAACGTTCGCGTGCACCACCAGTTGTTACTTGTACTTAAGTGACTATAAACTTACCGTCTCGGAGTCGGCGTCCCGTGTCGCAGTAAAACGAGGAGGGAGAAATAGCTATCCGTCTCCAATCACTCTCCCCCCGTGGATTACGCACACCACACGCGTAAAAAAGCTGCGTACCCGTATTGTTTCCAATATGAATCATAAACGTCTATAAATAAACAGCAATAGGGCTTTAAATAGCCCCGGTTACCTACGCGGCGGACTCTTCACCGAATCCAAATTTAGCACCGACTTAAACGCGCCATTTTTACTATTCCAGAACGAGCGGGTAAAGTTTATCGAACTCCCGTGCCAGATCACAAAGCGCAAGCGGGAGGTCTGAAAAAAGACGTGAAAAGCTCAAGCTTTAAAGGCTCGGATGATGAGGTTATGTTTACGAATGGTAGCAGGGACGATGTACCCACGGATGCGGAAATTTTACCCATGGGTGACGAAAGTTTACCATGGAGACGTAGGAAATCGGTTTCGTCTGCGGTGAAAACGACTGAACAAAGAGCTGTTCCTTGGACTGAACAACAAGTGACTTTGAAGAAGACCCAGAGGGTCCAGAAGGACATTGCGAAGGAATCGGTTGAACAAGTTCAATTGAAACACTCTAAGATAGAGAAGAAGGAAATTCGGAGAGAGTCACTTGAAAGTGTTGAGCTTAAACCTTGGCAGTTACAAAAACAGGTTAAAGATATGGAAATTAAGCAGGATACCACTTTGTTGGATATTCAACAAGCGGAGGTAATTCAGGAGACAAAGGAAGAAACACGTGGTTGGAGGAAGGCCCCAAAAATCGCGGATACTGCCGTTCAACGACAAGAATTAGAGGATTCCGAGATTCTAAAAGTAAAGGAAACTGAAGACCTTACCAAAAAACAAGTTAAGGAAGATTCCACGCGTGATTGGCGTAAACAACGGCAGCCTTTACAATCTACAGAAGATACCAGTTTACTCTCTGTTGATAAAAGAGAAGATCTTACTGTAGAAACCCTAGAAACTAAAGGTTGGCCTAGAGGTAAACCAAAAGTTACCGACACTACTGTTTTAAAAGATACTGAACAAGAAACAACTGAAACGACAGAGAAACTTTGGAGAAAGCCTCGAAGGCCTTCCGATACCAAACCTCTCCAACAACCAAAAGAGGAAGTGGTCCCTTGGAATAAACAAGAAATAAAACTGAGGAAGTCTTCAATTACAAGAAAGGACATTGTGAAGGAAACTCTCGAAGATGTTAAATTGAAGCCTTTGCGCAGGGACTCAAAAACAATCCAGCAAGCAACAACTGAGCTTACACATGAAGAAGATACAACTTTATTGAAAGTCGATACCAAGGAAACGATAAAAACGGAAGATAACCTAGAAGTTAGAGAATGGCAACGTGGTAGAAAACAAGAAGTGGTCCAGAAAGAGAAACCTAAAGATGTGCAACCATTTAAAACAGTTGAAGACTCAACTCTTCTACAAGTTGATGAACAGGAGACTGTTACCCAACAAGAAACTTTGGAAGAACGAGGATGGCGTAGAGGTAGGAAAGCTATTGAAACAAAGAAAGATGTTGAGGTTCCCAAACAGGTCCAACCATTTAAGTCAACTGAGGATTCGACTTTAATTAAAGTTGATCAAAAGGAAACTATGAAACAAGAGGAAACTGTTGAAGTTAAAGGCTGGAGGCAACCCAAGAAAGAAGTTGCTACCAAAAAAGAAGAAGATACACATACTCAGCCTTTGCAGGAGATTGAAGATGCTACTATTATGAAGGTTGAGCAGATAGAAACAGTTAAACAGGCTGAGACTAAAGTTTTGGAAGAGCGTGGATGGCGTAGAGGTAAGAAACCTGTGGAACCAAAGGAACCAAAGGAAGGTATAGATGACCAAATACCTGAAGACCTGAAGACTGAAGAACAGAAACCCTGGAGGCTTCCAAGGAAACAATCCGATGATAAACCAAGACGTGTTGTGGAACCAAAAGAAGAACCAGTTCCTTGGAATAAACAAGAAATTAAGTTAAGGAAGTCTTCTATAACAAAGAAAGACATTACCAAGGAAAAGCTTGAAGATGTTGAACTGAAACCTGTACGAAGAGAATCGACAACTATCCAGGAAACAATCCAGAAACAAGAAACTAAAGTTGAAGATGTTACCAAAGCACAAATTATAGATACTTCCCTAATTGAAGAAAAGCCTCTGGAATCTAAACCAGAAGAGATAAAACCTGTAAAGGTTAAACCCGAAACTAAACCCGAATTGAAACAACCGGAAGAGAGACCAAAACGGGTTATTCAACCAAAAGAAGAACCAGTTCCTTGGAATAAACAAGAAATCAAACTGAGGAAGTCTTCTATAACAAAGAAGGACATTACCAAGGAAACACTTGAAGATGTTGACTTGAAACCTGTGCGGAGGGAATCCACAACAATCCAGGAGACTGTTCAGAAACAACAAATTGTTGAAGATGTGACAACAACTTCAATCATACCCGATACTTCCGTAGTTGAAGAAAAGCCTCTTGAACAGATAGAACCTGTGAAGGGCAAGCCCGAGACTAAACCCGAATTGAAACAACCGGAAGAGAGACCAAAACGGGTTATTCAACCAAAAGAAGAACCAGTTCCTTGGAATAAACAAGAAATTAAGCTGAGAAAGTCTTCTATAACAAAGAAGGACATTGCCAAGGATAAACTTGAAGATGTTGATCTGAAACCAGTGCGGAGGGAATCGAAGACTATCCAGGAAACTGTACAGTTGATTGATGATAAACCTATTGAGATGAAACCAGTTCACGTTGAAGATGTAAAGATTGTAGAAGAAGCTAAACCGGAAGTAAAACAACCGGAATCTCGTTCTTGGAGGCGGGGTAAGGAACCTGTTCCTGAAGTACAACCAAAACGCGAGGAAATTGAAACAGTGGAAGCAATTGAAGAGCAACCTAAACCAGAATCTCGTTCTTGGCGTAGTGGTAAACCTACAACTGAAAAACCTGTTCCAACACAGGTAGAAAGGGAAACACCAACTGAGGAATATAAAATAGAACCTGAAACTAAGCCAGAACCTGAAGAAACAGCACCAAGGTCATGGAGACGAGGTAAGAAAGTAGAAGAAAAGGTTACTAAACCGGTCGAAGAAAAACCAGAGACACCAAAAGTACTAACTAAACCTGAAGAACAAACGTATGTCCTTGAAGAAACCCTAGAAGAAGTGGAGGACGTCGTAGTCTTAAAAATAGATGACGACAAGAAGCCAGAAAAACCTAAAACAAAGAAACCTATTGAACCAGAGCAAGTGGAAAGGTTTGATGCTGTTAAACTTAAACCAACTCGTCGTGGTGAAAAGCCAAGTCCTGAAGCTGCAGAACAAGTTCAGTTAAAGCCTGTGCGTAAACCAAAAACCACTGAAAAGCCAGAAATAGAAGAAAAACAAATTATAGAACAACCCAAGAAACTGGAATCATATGAGATTCCAGAGGTGGAAAAGGAAATCATAGAACCCATGCCTGTGTTCGAACGAGAACCAAAGGTCAAGGATAAACCAGAACCCGAGCAAACACAACCATGGCGAAGGACTCCAAAAGCGAAGCCTATTGAAGAAGAAGAAAAGCCTAGTAAATTAATCATAGGCAAAGGAAAAATCCCAGTTACTGAAGAGGTTAAGGAGGAAGTTACCTTAAAACCAATTCCAAAGGTAAAGTCTACCCCTGAGGAGGAAAAACCCAGTAAAGATAAAGTACCCTATAAACCTTCGAAACCATTCGAAACTCCTGAACCTGAAGAGGTACAATTAAAGCCGTTTACAAAACAGGAGATTCCAAGTAGTCCAAAAGAGAAAGAAAAGGCACCGGATATACCTAGACCAGTAGAGGAACCAATAGAAACAAAAGAAACCCCAGTTCCATCATGGCGTCGACAACCAAAAGAAGTACCAGAGAAAGTTGAAGAAGAAAAGAAATGGCCCACTGGTAAAAGACGACCAAAATCGCCTGAAGAAGAAGAAAAGATTCAACTCAAACCCATTCCCAAAACAACTCCAGTTCCAAAGGAGGAAAAACCTGATGATTCGTTTAAGAAGCCCGTCAAGGATATGCCAACCACAGAGGGACCTAAAGATGATTCCATTAAATTCAAACCCTCGCGATGGCAAAGACCAGAACCTAAAAAAGAAGAAGAAGTTCCTGAACCCATTCCAGAAAAACCCCAACCTTGGCGTAGACCTAAACCGGAAACTCCCCAAGAAACACCGAAACTGATACCTACCAAATTAGAGGACACTGAAGTAATCAAACCATCTGAAATTGAAAGTCTTCAATCGGAAACAAAAATAACTCTTGTCGAGAAACGAGATAGTATTGTGAAGATTGAAGAAGCAAGGGTAGAACATAAGCCACAAGAAGAAGAAGAACCAACATCATATCAAAAGGAAACCAAGACTAGTATTGTTTCTAAGAAAGTACAAAAAGTTAGGAAGACCATGGTACAAGATACTGACCAGGGTCCTATTCCTGAGATTGAACTGGTATCACAAAAACGTGTGTCTGAGGTAATTGACAAGGTTGCAGAAGAACGTGTGCAACAGGAGGTTATCAAAAAGGAAATCAACAAAGCAGTGAGGAAAAGTGTCCAGGAAACAATGGTCTCTGAGGTTGAAATTACTCAAGAGAGACCGAAACCTCCCAAATTTACCAAACGCGTGGAACCTGTAGCCGCAGAGACTAATAAACCTGCCCAACTTACCTGTAAGGTCGAAGGAAGTCCATTTCCCAAGGTCGAATGGTTCAAAAACGAACAACTCTTGCAATCCACTCAACGTGTTTATGTTCGTGTTACTGAAAACATCGTTACCCTTGAATTTGCTAGAGTGGAGCCTAGTGATGTTGCGATTTATTCCTGCAAAGCAACAAATTTGGCTGGAGTTGCTACATCTACAGCGAATTTGATTATTTTAGGTACAAATATGTTTGGGTGTCTTTTATTCCAAATAATTTCCTTATATTTTTGTGTATTTTTATAACTGTGTGGGGTTGTTTTCCTTCTAACCAACATAACCTTAGTTATTTATGTCTGTACCTTGTTTGTGGTCATACTATCGCTACAACATACTAAATATAATTTTCTGATCTAGAAAAAGAAGAAAGTGGTATAGCTCCAAGATTCATCAAACCCCTGAAACCCAAGGTTGTCGAACAAGGACAAACTGCTCTTCTAGAGTGTACAGTTACAGGCAAACCCTCCCCAAACATCAAATGGTTCAAGGCCAGCCAAGAAATTAAACCCGACAGGAAAAACCTAATTTCCTACAACTCCGCGACAGGTGAAACAAGCTTACATATACTAGAACCATTGACAGAAGAAGCCGTCATTAGTTGTACAGCTGATAACAAATTCGGGAAAGCGGAATGCCGAACAAATATAGTACCATTCAAATCCGTACAGGTTTCCAAACCTCTTGTATTAGTAGCTCCAAGAATAACTAAACCCGTTGAAGCTGTAGTAAGCAAACCAGGCACAGATCTTGTCCTTAAGGTGGAGTTTGACGGGTCCCCAGAATTGGAAACTAAATGGGTCCGTAACAACAAGGTAATCCAAAACAGTACGAATTACAGTATTACCACAGAAGAAGGAAAGTCGAAACTGGTGATATCAAAGGACGCCCCACAAAAAACAGGCAAGTATGAGGTCCGTATCACAAATACAAAAGGTGAGACCCGCTCTGGAGGCTCGGTAACGATAACTGAAGATGAGGAAGTTCTGAATTCCAAAGCACCGAGGTTCATCCAGCCGATATATCCTCAAATTGTCACATCGGGAGAAGTTGTTATTGTGGAGGCTAACGTGGAGGCAGAACCAACTGCCACCTTCCAGTGGTACCAAGGTTCATTCCCGATCCAAACATCACCAGATATTCGTATATCTACTGTAGAAAACCGCTCGATTTTGGTTATCAACGACGTGGATTCCGATTTCGCTGGGTTAATCACCTGTCGGGCTGAGAACGCAGTGGGTTCTGTGTCCTGCACTGCGACTTTGGATGTGGTAGAAGAAATGGACTGGGAACACACTCAAGAGATTGAATACCCACGATTTGTAGAGCAGATTATTCCCCAACGAGTAATGGATGGAGAAAAAGTGCAATTTTCTTGTGTTGTGTCCGGTAAACCAACACCAAAAGTCACTTGGTATCATAATAACGTACCTGTACAACAGGCTAAGGATGTTATGATACTCCAAGACTCGGAAGGTGTATGCAGTTTAGCTATTTCAGAAGTTTTCCCGGAAAACGCAGGGGAATATTCATGTGAAGCGGTTAATAAAGTAGGAAAATCCGTTTGTAAATCATCATTGATTGTGGAAGCGTATGAATACGTCCCTGATTCTGAAATAGGAATTATGACTGGACCATCTGAATCCGAAGAAGATCTAATTGCAGATAAAGTAATCTTACCACAACTAGTATAAAATTCTATTAATATTGTATTAATTTCAGACATTAAGCGATTTAGATGTTCTATCTGATGATGAATGCGCGCCGAAAATAATAAAGAAGCTTCCGGAAGTCATTTCTACCAAAGATGGTGACATAACTAGGTACTTATACCCTCTATAAATATATTAAGTTGGAATTTGACGGGAATTAACACTGTTTTGTAGGTTGGAAGTGAAAGCGATTGGTAAACCAAAGCCCAAAGGAAAATGGTTCAAACAAAATGAGGAAATACAACCCTCTAATGAATTCGTCATTGAAAACTTCGAAGATGGCACTTCCGTACTGACTATTTCTCAAATATACCCCGATGACACTGGGGACATCGTGTTTGAGGCTCAAAATGACCTTGGGGTAGCTGTGACCTCCACTCAATTAATGGTGGAGAGCGTTGAAGGTGACCTAGAACTTTTCGATCACTTAAATGATATGATTCTCTTTCAGGTTATCAAATCCTTGTTCTCCTTTAATCACTAAGCACTACAAATACACTGTATCACTTGTATCTACATGTACATAACCTCAAACTGAACTTTGTAGTAATGCTAGTGTTTCTGTAGGTATTATTGGAACCAAAATGTACCGAAAACCGGAGTGGGTTACACACATGGAAGAGCTTCAAGCTGCGCTTAAAGGTAACGAAGGATCAAGAAGCAGTTGCATGTCAGTGTTGCCCAGTGATTTGTCGTTGGATAGTTTAGATTCTCCACAACTGCATGCGCCGTCTTTAGACGTAGTCGATTGTGGTCAGAATGATCCGTTTTATATAAACTCGACCTCTGACTCGAATTCGGTGTGTTCAGAGCAATCACTCACTTCTATTTGTAGTGATCCCTTCCCGAAAAGTAAAAAGTCCAATTTTGTCAAATCGGCTATTGACGAATACTTAAATTCCCATCGGCATTCCATCAGTTCGGTAATGGAACTGTTGAATAGTGCGGATATTCAAGACCCTTTAAGAACCCGTAAAGATTCAGAGGATGAGTATGATTGTGACATGTCGGATAAATCTCAGCGTAGATTCTCGCATGATACTAATTGTTTTTACACGCTTTCCCCGATTGAGGAGCATAGTGAGCCTTCTACAGAAGGCACCACTGATTGTACAAACACGCAATATTCCCAGTCTTGTGATCCGATTCCGTCCGAGTTAGATTATGTTTTAAGTAGTAAGTTTGATACATTCCCTCGTTCAAGGCAGAAGAAAGATGATATTAAGTGTACAATGTATCCGTTCGAACCCCGCGAAGTGGATCCCAGTGCTTTCAATCAATTGCACACTGTAGACAGTCAAGAAGAGCTGCAAGAGTTTTTGTTGCTTGAAAGTGCTTGTGTGTCAAACTCGCAAGATCGAGGATTAGCAGCTGCATTTGATGATAACTGACTAACGCTTGTTTGTATGTTTCTGTTTGTTTGTGATATTAATTCGTTAAATAAATTATTCAACTAATGATGTGTTTCAATATCCAATTCGGAATCTTAGCTGCGCATAGTGTGCCTACTTTTGTGCAAGAAATCACCAATGTTCACGCGTCTGAAGAAGAAGATGTTGTGTTCGAATGTAAATTTTCGGGAACACCACAACCAGGTATCAAAAATTCTATTTCTATAATGAGGTATATGGTCTAATGGATTGTTATTGATAGATATTATTTGGTACCACAATGACAAGATCGTCAAGAATACCGAAAGAGTCAAGGTTAAAATTGAACAACACCGAACGTTGTGTACCATCAAAGATGTCAAAATCGAAGATGTGGGTACTTATTTGTGCAAGGCTGTTAGTGACATTGGTCTTGCTGTAACCAAAGCGCAGCTTAACGTCCAGGAGATCAGCGAGGAGCAGAAACAGGAAATTCGGCTGAAGAAAGCTCAGCAGAAGATTGAGAAGATTAAGAAAGAAAAAGTGCGCGTTGAGAAGTCAAGGATAATGCGTAGACAGAAACGTGGGTCTGCTACAAGTGAAGAAATCAAGTCCCTGGACGTCAAGGAAGTAGTGCCCTTAGAAGAAACGGTTGATATTAAAGAGAAACCTAAACCGGAAGATAAAGCAACTCCGATTATCCCTATTTTACAACCAGTGTCTACCGAAGCCACAGCTGCTTGTAAGAAGATTGATGATACCGAGGAGACTACTGAGGAGTTCTCACAAACAGCCACTACTATTATTTCTACCAAGGAATCCGTGTCCATTTCCGAAATACACAGTGATGTGGATTTGGGAGAGTTGGATAAACAGAAGCCGAAGTCTCGTACAGCCAAGACTAGGACAGCTGAGTCAGTGAGTGAGGAAGTTGTTGTTACTGAGGTTAACTTAGAGGAGGTTATAAAGAGAGTGGAGGAAATTATTGTGAATGAAGAAATACGCATGGCTAAGGAGGTTACTGAAGTGTTGGATTACATCCGGGTGAAGGAGTTTGGACCAGGGGAGAATCCGTTGCGTGAACTTGCGGAAATTGGGTATTTAGTAAGGAATGGCATTACTGTTAGGGAGGTTACGGTGTTGTACAATGAGGATAAGTTCCCGTATTTGAAAACGCCCGAGTCCCAGTCGGCGATGGTGAATGTGGTCGAGAGGAAGGGGTATGGACCGTTGATTTCGGAGGTTCTTACTGAGGAGACAACTGTGGATGAAAAGGTTTTGGCTGCTACTGTTGGATTTAGAGCTTTTATGAAGATGGTTGAGTTGAAGTATGCTACTGTGGAGGAGGTGATTACTTTGTTCAAGCCAGATGACTTTATTACACATGCCTGGGAGATCACTGAAGTTCAGGAGGTAAGGTTTTTATAATATCTTCTATATTTCGATATTAGGAACTTGACACTGTGGAACAAATATGGTTTGCTAGCTCATTACGTGACTCTGGTGACGTGGTTTCAGTTTTTTCAGTGAGTTGTCTTTGGATTGTTTAGATTCTCCACAATCCACATCTTTAGATGTGGTCGATTTTGGTCAGAATGATCCGTTTTATATAAACTCGACCTCTGACTCGAATTCGGTGTGTTTAGAGCAATCTCTCACTTTAATTTGTAGTGATCCGTTCCCGAAAAGTAAAAAGTCCAGTTTTGTCAAATCAGATATTGACGAATATTTAAATTCGCTTCGGTATTACATCAATTCGGTAATGGAACTGTTGATAGTGCGGATATTGAAGATCTTTTAAGAAACTGTAAAGATTCAGAGGATGAGTATGATTATGAAATGTTGGATAAATCTCTCCCAATCATCTTCCCAATCTTGTGATCCGATTCCATCCGAGTTAGATTATATTTTAAGTAGTAAGTTTGATACCGAAAGTGAGTTTTCGCTGAGATTGTGGACAGGGTCATGGTTTAAACCGGAAACGCTACAAAACATTTAAGTATTGGAAAGTGTATTAGTTCCTCACTGTCAAATTCCTGAATGCTCATAATGTGCAAATCTTGGAAATATTCCAAATTGTAATTTAACCCACAGGAAATCTCCAAACATGCCGCAACAGAAACCGCACAATTTGCCGAACGAATCCAAGTCCTAACGGGTAAGTCCCTCAAAGTGAATTTCTTGCAATTGTTATTGTTTTACAAAAGTTTTCTGCTTATATTCCTTATTTTTAAATCTGCAAAATCTGCGCTTTTAAAACAGAGTGGCTTATAAAACTATCCCGAATGAATTTAATAACTAAAATGAAAGTGTTCCCTATTCCAGGAAAGAAAAAGGTTAAAAAATTAAGATTTAAAACAGAAGACGAGATAGTCGGTAAGCACAAACCATTATTAGCAGTGTATATTTACTATTTATTTAATATTTATATATAATACCAAGTGTGAAATGCTAAAGTTTCTTCTAAAACTGAAAAAACGCTTCTTAGTTGCTTTGTTGTTGCATTGTACATACCGCAAATATTGACAGCTAAATAATGTGCAACTAATCATCTGTTTCAACCAGAGCTTTTTTAAAACAGCTTTTTCAATTTAAAAGGGTGAGTACTAACAATATATCTCAATATAACTGTATATAAACACATTGTAAATATCCACATCCATGCGCCAAACTACTCTCTATAAACAACTGTCTATAAAATATTACCAACTGTGTATATATATAAATTCTCTGCAATATTCTCTCAACCAAAAGAGCTAATGCTTTACACTGAAAGCCTAATACACTATATCTCTCTGTAAATGATATGCGCCGCTGTATATTCGCCTCTACACTTGAGTAGATTAGTTAATTGTTCGACCAGATAATGAAATATCACAATTCCAAAACGGTACACTTTCACAGAAACCATGGAAGAGGAAACTGAGCGCAAGGCCATCCAAAAAGCTCAGCACACTGAACACATCACGGAAGGGGTTCAGATCACTGAGCTTCCTGACGACACAACACATGAAACATCTGACATTTCCATTGTTGAAAACATTGATAACGTTGATACTGTTGAGATTGACAAGCAACAAGAAGTCCAACTCAAAAATACACACGAACGCAGTAAACTTATAAAGAAAACCAAGAAAACTAAGAGAAAACCTTCTAAAGACATCGAGGAGATAGAAGAAGAAGAAATTGAGGTTATGTCTGGTATGAAGGGAAGAAGAACACAGAAAACTAGATTTACCTCAGCCGAAATGGAAGAGGATGTTGACGAACAGCAATTGGAACCACTCAAGCCCTTTGCCCCTAAATCCGAGAAACAAATTCCTCTAGATCAGTCTAGGATGATATCAGAAGCTGTTTCTACAACGCAAATTACACAGTTGCAAACTGGACAAGGTGAGGTAGGAAGTGCCAGTATGGATGTAATTCCACACACGGCGATTACCAAACAGGAAACTCTGGTGACAGAATCGGAACAAGATGGTAAACATGTCCCTGGGACGTGTACTAATGCAGTGAAGACAGTCGACACCTTAGAAACCTATCAAATCACAGAGATAAATCCGGTGAATACATCGGGACAGTTTGATAAAACCTTCAAACCTACGAGTGTCAATGCTACACCCAATATTGTAACTAATACCTCTTTAACTGTATCTGAAACGAAGACAAATGACTTCCCGAATGAATATAAACACTCCGAATCTCCTAAAGATAGAGCAAATGTGACAGTAATCATGCAAGAAGCTACACATGTATCTGAAATTGAGATCTCCCAAAAAGAAATCGACTTTGAGAAGGCCCCAACTATCAAAACCTTTCAGGCTTCACCTGGGTATGACCTACAAGAAAGTGTACAGATTCAGGAAGTACAACAAGCAGACAAAGAAAATATTTTCAATATAACACAACCGATCCCAGCTAAATCTAAAGTTGACATTAGCGAAATACAGTCTTTGATTGTCGAGGAAGTGGTCCCAGAGACCAAACCAGGGAAACACATGCCGGAATCTTTTGTACCTACTGAAATGGCGAATAAAAACGTGATTACTCAGAAAGAGCTCACAACTATGGAGGTACATGCTCCGGAATTGATAGGCAGTTATGAACCGGATAAGCAAGTCCCTGAACAAAGCTCCTCTGTGTCCTTTGAATTGGATACTAGTGTCACTGTAAGTGAGACTCGAACCCAGGAAAATGAGGTTAGTTTTGAAGGAGCACCACAACCAATCAAGTCCACAGCCTCACCTGCTTTTGAATTAATGGAAGGACTTATTTCAAGCACCACGGATTCTCAGATGCCTTCCAAGGAGATCAAAATCGCAGAAATTGAAAATGAACATGCAAGTATCGAGGTTATTCCTAGGGAATCCTTAATTGTACAGAGTAATATTCCATGTGAAAGCGATCAAATCTTGGGTAAGACTGAGCTACCCGAACAGAAAACTGGAGATACCTCCATAACTTGTTTGGAGGTCAGTGATACCTTTAGTTTGATAGTCCAGGAAAGGGAGGGTGACATGCCGGAGGATAAAGTTCCTTCGACAGCTCAAGCGAGTAAATCTATTAATCAATTGGAAAGTATAACCACTACCTTGGTTCAACCAAGTGATGCTCCTTCTGAGTTTAGCGATAAATTCGTTGCCCAAGGTCAATTGGCGGTTTCCAATGTCACTACAACTGAAGCAAAGGAAGTTATGGTTACCCAAACTGCTGATAAAGAATCCACATATCAGGATTTAGCAGATTTGGTTTCCGAATCGGGGACTTGTAGTTTAAGTGGTACCAATGTAGAGCTTTTGGTACATGAGCAACCTTCCTTGGAGAAAGAGCTTCCTTTGCAGAATTTCGAACTGCCGGACTCTAATAAAGGTAAACCAAGTCCGACACACTTTCTGCCTACTGGTATTGCCGAAATGACCCTTGTCGAAAACGCTGTTGGTGATTTATCTGATAAACAAGAACCTAAAATGACAGCTAAAATGCTCCAGGAATGCAATGAAGGTACCATTATTTCGGCAGTCAATGTAAGTGAATCTTTTGAAAGGAGACCAGATGATATCAATCAGGAGCAGACAGCTAGTATGGCAATATCTCCATCGGAGTCTGTAAATGTAGAAGTCATTGAGACCCATGACAAAGAAAGCGATTATCTTGTCTCTGAGGTTAAAGATCTGGTACAGCCTGAGTCTCAATTAGAAGGTAGACCGATTGCATGTCAAACCCATGTACAAGTCTCAGACGCACCTGGAGATTTTAAGGAACCAGTTGTGAGTACCGCAAAAGCACAACCTGAACATGAGACCTTCTCCCCTGTTCAGGTAATTCAACACCAAACTGCTGATAAGGAAACCTGTAAGGAGGCTTTGGTCTTACCTGACTCCCAAACTGCTAATGTTGATATTACTGGATCGGAACAATCAATGTCCATTACACAGGTGCAGAGTAATGAAAAAGAGTCGGAGTTGATTGTACCCACTCAACCTCTCACAGGTACAGCTTTAACTGGTGTTTCGGTATCTGAAACCTATGTACAACAACATCAGGAGACGGTAACC
This sequence comes from Tetradonia laticeps, assembly GCA_025400035.1. Lineage (NCBI taxonomy): Eukaryota > Metazoa > Arthropoda > Insecta > Coleoptera > Staphylinidae > Tetradonia > Tetradonia laticeps. Next base: position 492,220 of record JAODVP010000007.1, read on the forward strand.
CATGCTGAAACACTTCCTGAACCTGAGGTCCTAACAGGAAAAGCCAAAAAGAATACTACACCTAATCAAGAGTTGATTGTTACCGAATCAAACGCCACGGAAGTCCACAAGGACTTTGAAGGTGAAATATTTCCGGATAAAAAAGCGGCTACTGTTAATATAATACCGGGATCTGAATTGGTTGTTACCGAAGTGGTGTCCAGTGAAAAGGAGGATGTTGTTAATATAATACCTACTGACGAAAAAGTTGCCGAGGCTAATATTTCGGCACAGAGTGTAGCACAAGTACAGGAAACAATCGTCGGCAATGAATTGGGGGATTTCCAAAAACAGGAAGTTAAACATGACATTGCCGAAAAACACCAGGACCTTGAACATCACTTGATTCAAACTGAAGCTATTGTTAGAGAAAAGGAAGATGAATTTACCTCCCAAACTAAACCAGATTCAAAACAGAGTAGTATTAACTACGAACTTGGGGAAACTATTCAAATAACCGAGATTGAACCCCTTGAAAATGAAAACCGGTTTGATACAGCTCCAACTCCCAAGTTGGAAACGGGATCTACGAATATAGATGTACATAGTGTTGCCACCCATGAGCAAGTTATAACCCAAGATAGTACCAAACACATCGAAGATACTAAACAAACAGAAACAAAAGCGAATGTTACACAGTCGGTACTAGAAAGTATTTTGCAAACTGAATCAATGGTTCAAGAAAAAGAAGGTGTTTTTATAAAAGAAGACGTTGATACCAAGTCTCCTTATACAGATATTGAACTAGGTGAAGGTGTAGGTATCACAACTGTGGTAATCTGTGAACAGGAGAAAGAGTTACAAAAGGATGAGTTTCCCGATGTGCAGAAAGCAAGTGCGGATATTACCACTCCACTAATTGCCGAAAAACAAGTCACTGATAGTTTGGATACATTTACAAAGTTTGATCGTGAATCTCCAATTAAAGATGTTGCAAGTCTTGCTCATACGGAACTAAAAAGTTTGGTACAGACAGAGGTGGCTAGTATTGAGACTGAGACCCAACTAGAAGCCAAGGAAGCAGAGCCCAAAACTGCTAATGTTAATGTCGATGAGCAGATCACAGTTGATATTGTGGAAACTCAGGTCAATGAGGCGGAAGCAGAGTTTCGGCCAATGGCGAAGCCTGAGGAATGTCTAGCGAAACCAGAGTTTTCCCACAAGATGGTGGCCGAGTCTCAGTTTACTGTAACACAAGGAACTACGGGAGAACACGTACCAGAGGAACTTAACCTAACAAAAGCTACTAAGGAGCCTGTGGCTATGGAAAGCTTGATTCAAACAGAGCTGGTTATATCCGAAAGTGAGAAGTCCTTTGAAAGAGAATCTGTTAAGGAAGAACAAGTTGATGTTGATTATATACCCAAGAGTACTGTGTTGATAACTGAGGTTACAAGTGGAGATAAGGAGGTTTTATATAAAAGTCCTCTACAGCCAGTTTTACAGACAGCTTCTAGCGAGCAGGATGACCTAAGAAGCTTGCAAATCACAGAAATTAGGAGTAATGATACAATTGATGAGTTTTCACAGACTGTACCTGATATGACACAAGCTGAACTTGCTATAAACACCTTGACAATTGCTTCACAGATGCAAACCAGTATCAACGAACAGGAACATGACTATAGAGGTCCAGATAAACCCGAATCTTTTAAAGCAGATTTGGGGTACAACCAAGATTTTAGTGTAAATGTGGAAACAGTGACTACCTCAGAAAGAGAAACGGATTTCATGCGAAAGGCTTTACCAGAGCTGAAAACTTCGGTAAAGACAGTTTCGGATCAGGGGCAAGTGGCTATTACAAAGGAAACCATCACCAACTACCACTTAAACACACTTGAAGACACTGACATTGCACCGACTGCAGCCCACAAAGAAATAATTCCTTATGTGACCCCCACACACTCAGAAACAGTAGTTAATGAAGGCGAGACCATTCTGGAACAGAGTGAAGTGCATCCCTCGCATACAGCCGAAGTTACAGTAGATAGTCAAAGGTCGGTAATGATAGACAATGTTGTTACAGCAGAAAAGGAAGAGAGCTACAAGGTTTTGCAAGAGGTTGAACATAAAAAAGCCAATGTCAATGTAGATATTCACGAATTAGTTGTTCAACAAGAAAAGGTTCAGGCTGTTGACTCTCTTGACCTGTTGAAAATTCAACCCACTGTCACTGAGACCATTGTACCAACACAGGAATTGTACTCGAGTGTTATTGTCTCCGAGAAGGTTCTTGATGATAAGGAGCAGAGCTTCGAGGGTAAATTCATCCCTGAAGTAAGCGAAGCTCAAATTGCTCTTGAACAAGGGAAATGTGTTCAGATAACAACAGAAGTTACTTCTGATCATAAAGAAGGGGTTTTGAAAATGGATTTGGTGCCAGAGAACAAAACAGCTACTTCCTCCATCAATGTTTTGGACATTGCTCAAAAGACTGAGATTGAAACTGCAGGTGCCCTTGCCGAAGGGATTAAATCTGTCAAAATTGATGCCAAGGAAGTAGCTGAAATGAATATCATTTCTCTGGATAGTGTAATAAGTGCAGAAGCTCTTATACAAGAAAAGGAAAGTGATTTACCATTACAGGAAGCTTACAATGTGAAGAAGGCAGAATTGACCTTGGATCATATGAAGAGTCTTGGTATTTCGGAGACTCAATCGAACGAAACTGAAGTTCCTTTTGAAGGAGCACCTAAACCAATTTCTAGTAAAGCTAATATTGATATCACTCCAGAATCCAATATACAAACCACGATTACAACATCCAATGATGGTTTAGGATTGTTAGATGTACAACAACCAACTAAAGTCACAGCTTTAGAAACCCAGTCCCAACATGAATCTGTAATTCACTCCCAACCCCTAGCAATTGATAAAGAAGGAGATTTAAGTACTTTGGAACCTATCACTAAAACAGCTGTTAAAACAGTGGGTGAAATGACCAGTCTAACAATATCGGAAGTTTTAACTTCTGGGATGGAGTCTGAGTTAGTAACACAACCAGCTGTGACTGATAAAGCTAAAAGTGAGGTTAATATGTTGGAAAGTGTAGAACACAGTAAAAATATCCCATTGGAATCATTTGAACACTATGTTCCTAAGGATATCAATACAACAGCAGCTAATGTAGTATTAGACAGTCGGGAAAGTATAGTTTCAAGTGAAACGGTTGTTCATGAGCAGGAAAAAGAGTTTATCAAAAAACCAGCTTTTGATAGTACAACAGCCTCGACAATTATAGAGGAACACAAGACAATTAATATAAGCGAAGTGCTCCCTGAAGAGAAAGAGATTTCTGTTGAAACCCAACAATTTGAAACTAAAACTGCATCCAGTGAATTCACTCCTCACAAATCAGTTGTACAAATGGAGGTTACCACGCAATCTAATATCAAAGATTTCACCGAAACCAAGCACCAGGATGAGAAAGCTCAAGTTATTCATGATTCTGTATATAGAGAAGGTCTTATAACGAAACAGGAATTGATTCAAGAGAAGGAATGTACTTTTGCGCCTTCCGAGTTATCTACGAAAGTAGCAGAACCAGTTTTGGAACCTCTAGGTCACATCACTGTGTCTGAAACTGATGTACATAACAAGGAGGAAGAGTATTCCGAAAAGCCTACTTTTACAAGTGCTAATGCCAAGGTGGATATCAGTTTACAGGAAATTGTTGTGAGGGGTGAAACAGTAGCTAGTGATTCATATAGCGAAATAATAGCTGAACAACCAAATTCGGCAATGGCTAATAAGACCCAGACAGTGATGGAGTCTGTAATTGTTAGTAGTATGTATCCTTCTGAGAAGGAGGATATTTTAAAACAGTCTGTTCCTTTGAAGTCGGATAAGGCTGAGAGTACACGGACTGAAAGTCATCCTTTGAATGTAACAGAAGTCTATTCGGAGGAACTAGGGGATAAATTGGTTCCTGGACACGTAACACAAGATAAGGCTACACCAGTTTTAACTGAGAGTAAGCATTTGGAACAATCGGAGACTATGACAATTTCGGCAATTGAAGATATGGCACCTAGGGAAGTTGCTAAGACTTCAAGGGCATTTGAAAAACACACAACTCATGATGGTCTCACGACCTCGGTTGTTTCTACGGTTGAGACTGAGGGTATGCTTCCTATAGAGAAACAAACAACACAAAAAGTGACAGTGACGATGGATACGCAAGAGACGGTACAGATAACACAGATACAGCCAAGTGAGAGTGAAGGAACTGAGGTAATCGTCCGAAAAGCAGACGAGAATATCGTGACTCCTAGTATTATCGAACGACAAGTAGCGTTACAAGAAGAAGTCGAATCTATTCAAGCACCGACAAAATTCATTGACAAAACAGTAGCTACTGAAAAGGCGAGTACTCGTGCCACTGAACAACATAGTCTAGTGGTCACATGTGTTGACTCAACTGGTAATGTGGACTCGTTAAGTCCCTTTAAAGACGATCAGAAAAAGGCTGTGCCGGTTTTAGTTCCGGACAGATCTACAGGCGTTGTTATACATGAGGTACTTCCCAATGAACACGAAGGTAAGTATTGTACACTATTCCCTATTATATTTAAAAATAGGTTAGGGCTAGGTCTTTGCACAGACATCACAATCGGTTCGCGATACAATGAAACACAACAATTGCACACCGAATCAGGCCCTCAATCATTGACTGCATGACACTTACATTAAATGATACTTACAGGTGAATTGGATGACTTATCATTACACACAACACGTCCAAAAATTACACAGACTTCAACAACATCGACTACCCAAACAGCACTACAACAAAAACCTGATGTTAGAGAGGATGTACTTACACGGGACACTAAAGAAACAATTACAGATATCACAAATTTAGGGCGAGATGTCGACGAGGTTACAACTGAAATTCCTGAGCAAATTAAGGTTCAGGAAGTTATCACTTCGGATGGTACACGTAAGAAACAGATTATTAAGAAACGGGTAATTAAAAAGCGTAAGGGGGGTAAGCAGGAAACAACCGAGATTGTGACGGTTGAGGAAGAAGGTAAAAAACCGGAAACTACGGTCACCGTGCTGGAACTTCCGGAAGAAGACGTTTATTTCTTGGAGGGACCAGATTATCAGAAAACTGAATATGTTGAAGAAATGCCGGAGCAGGTTCAAGTAACTGAAGTTGTTACAGAAGAGGGTACCACTAAAAAACAGGTTGTTAAGAAACGGGTAATTAAAAAACGAAAGGGGGGTACGCAAGAAACAACCGAGATTGTAACAGTTGAAGAAGATGGTAAGGCACCAGAAACTAAAGTAACTGTGCAGGAAGAAGAGGTAACCTCTTTGGAGGGACCAGAATACATGAGACCTGAATATATCGAGGAAATGCCTGAACAGGTACAAGTAACGGAAGTTGTAACTCGGGATGGACAGACCAAAAAGCAGGTTGTTAAGAAACGGGTAATCAAAAAACGAAAGGGGGGCAAACAAGAAACCACTGAGATTGTGACTGTTGAGGAAGAGGGTAAGAAACCGGAAACCACAGTTAAAGTACATGAGCTTCCTGAAGAAGAGGTCTATTTCTTGGAGGGACCAGAATATAAGAAACCCGAATATCGGGTCATAGAAATGCCTGAGCAGGTTCAAGTATCAGAAGTTGTTACACAAGATGGTACTACTAAAACACAGGTTGTGAAGAAAAGGGTAATAAAAAAACGAAATGGTGGCAAGCAGGAAACCACTGAAATTGTGACTGTAGAGGAAGAAGGTAAGAAACCGGAAACCACGGTCACTGTGCAGGAACTTCCTGAAGAAGAGGTCCATTTCTTAGAAGGACCAGAATTTAAGAGACCTGAATACATTG
>JAODVP010000007.1:516117-528247 GCA_025400035.1 Tetradonia laticeps
TAGAAGAAGAAACAGAAGAAATAACTGAAGAGGAACTGGCTGAGGTCTTATTACTTGCAACGATGGACACATATGAATATTAATCACAATTTAATTAGTAACTGACTTATGTTAGGTACGTTGGTAAAGTGTAGGATTACCTAGATGTAGTTAGTAGATACCTACTACGTAGATATTAAACCTCTACTTCTAAGCTCCTTATAACTATAGTTAGAATAAATGCATGTTTACTTAAGTAGGCAATCCTTCTATAGAAACGAAAATTCTGAATGTAATATTCTCAGAATAGTATTACGTAGTGTTAGGTGTAATATGCCACATACCTATGCCACGTGTTGTAAGAGCAGGCGTGTCGTAATTCCCAATCTCCACCCTTTGGGAAGATCGATATCAAGCTACGCCTTCCATAATACGGCGCATTGCACACAGCGCATATCGCATACAGTGAGCAACCCATGAATTCTCTCCCATCTTGCTCTGCTTTTCCTCTCGAGTTAGTACTTGGTGTTACTGCAAACACCGAAGGAAGGGAGATGGAGATAGTAGAAAGATTTATTAGAAGTGGCACGAGAGGTACAAGGATATCGCATTGCGAATGGTGCTACAGGAGAGAGAAAAGAGACAGTACTACCACGAGTTTTACATGAGGAAACGAGAAAGTTATAGGTTTACAGGAAAAACTGTATAAACAGAAGAAGGACAAGTAGACGAAACACTGGAGAAATACATAGTAGGAAGCAGTAAAGTGAATCAAATGTAGTAGTAGCTTGTAGCAGTTGCACATGGACACTCAGGCAGGAATGAGGAGAGAGAAGTAAGAAGTCAGATTTAGGAATGAGGAATGAAGAACGAAGATGTCAAAGGAGAGAGGTAAGACGATGGTGATGTTGAAGGTTGCATTTCAAATCTTCCAATGTTTAATGTTGAATGTAAAATGTAAATAGGCATTGTCTACAGAAGAAGTGAAATAGTGGAGGGCATATTGTTTGCTTCCTTTCATGTAGAAATTTCCAAGGAGCTGTTGGTTGGTAGTGTTAAAGCTGTGATACAATGGAGGATTGGAAGATTGAAAAATTCTAGTGGGATAACGGCATTTAACAGTAGATTCCCCTTCCTAAACATGTGTAATGGGCCGTTGGGACTTGTTGTTATAAGTTAGTTGATGTTCTTCTTGCCAAAAACTACGAATAAAAAGGGGAAAAAACACCACATCTTCAGAACATTTTTAAATCCTACTCCAGCACTATCACATGTGGTAGCAAATAAAACTTCTCCCTATTTATAATTATATATAGGTAATAATTTACCACAACAATTTCATTCCTGTTTCTTGTTGTAATCTCCTCACACCATTGTCAGGAGTGAGCCTTCTCTCCCTCCCTTAAAGAACGCAAGCCAATATAATACAGTAAGAAGTTAACATACCTAATAATAACATACATGCAGTAAAAATGGAGAGAAACGTGAGCTGCCTTTTGAAAATTATTTATGACCTCTTCGTTTTAAATCAATAAATTCTAATTTTTTAGAATAACTAGTTTAATTATTTTTTCTTCGTCATATAAAAACGAAAGTATCGTACTAAAAAAAGTTATTTGGTGACCAACTTGTCGCAAGTGAAATCAAATGAAATTATGCACTGGGGTCTCTTAAGATTGCGTGCAGTGTACTTACTCCCTTGCAGGATGAGGACAACAACCATCTCCGGCCAACAATTTTTCAATTCAATGACCAAGGGCCGTGCTTACCCCCGTACTTCCCCCCGGAAAATGCATTTTTTACTAGATAGGCTGACGCGAGTTTGATCCGACATCACATTTCTGGCACTAGATAGTCGGTGCTGGTTAACCTAACCTACTCTAACCAATGCACTACCGATGACACCAAAGTATGTTTATTAACAAAGTGAACATTATTTAATACGGTGAAATTGTACTGATTATTGATATTGTTGCTATTAGCAAGTAGTTTAAAAAATATCGAAAGTATAAGTATGAAGACTACCTACACTCGTCAGACGATCCTGGCGCATACGTAGATGGTCTAGTCAACTGAAACATATGGCTCCGAAGCTTGTTGTGGTCCCTACGCCCAAGAGATAACTAGATCCACCGTAAGAAGTGCTTTATTATTGTTGTATAAGAAATTCACGCTCAAAATAACCACTTTTTTCTACTGCTTAAGGGAATATACCCTCGTCCTTTTTAGGACGGATACTTGAATATTACAAAAGGAATGTTTTAATTAAGAATATATATTTTTTGATTGCATCAACTTTGTTTTCTTTTGTTCCGTTATTGTAAAACTGATAGTTAACTGTCTTTTTTTAAGATCTTTACTTCAATATTTAAAAAATTGAATTTTTTTTGTTATCCTTTCTTTCTGTTTTCCTTCGCCTCCCCATTGAAAAATTAATTGCTAATAACTATATTCTACAGTAGGTTCCCTCTGATAAATTGCAAAACTTGCGTTAACTTAGCAGTTATTATGGTAATTTTATTCTTGGACAGTTTAACTGGGAGTAAAAACTTTGTTGGAGACCAAAAAGAAGTAACTCCCCCTCTGTCGCATAACACATTTTAATACATTACCCTCCCCAACGCGAACGCCTAATAATGAAGTAAAATGTAAATACATATACCTAAAAATATCACAAGTACTGATTAGTAGGGCTCTGATTTTGACAATATTGCAATGTTTGTGTTTGTCTTCTTGGCATGCTTGACGTCTGGAATACTTTTTGGGAAATTGTATGGTATCTTCACAATTTTTTGAGGTTTTGCTTTGGAATTTTTTGGTGCCATTTTTTTTCATTACCGGCATAAAGTTTCATTTTTTATTAATTCTAGGAAGAAACTCAATATTTCTCTTATATTCTTGGCATTTTTGGAAATATACTAATTCGATTAGAAATTTCGAAGCTAACCTATAATTTACATAGCATTGTTTATTTACCATAACTATACAAACGCTATGGCAAATTCAAATTAAGGGATTATCACCAATGAATTTCCTTCCATATTTTATCTAATCCTGTATTTTAAAATAATATTTCCGTCATTATGCCCTTTCTTGTTTTTTCGAACAGTGTGAACTTCGTTGTTGTTGATCTGCAAAATTTCTTGCGATCTGAAGTTTTTTGTTGTGTGCACATCGCACCGATATCCTTGAGAAATAAAGTGTTTTACAAATTCTACGTATTTTTTGAATAATTGCATTTTTATTTTGTTTCTTTTGAAGAGCTAGAATTGAATATTAAAACAAGAAAAAGTTTATATATTTGTACTTTTTCTTTTCTTTCTTCTCCATTTATCTTTAATTTCGTTGTAATTTATTATCCCCCAATTTAATTTTTTATATAGGAATATACATATAGAGGTGTTTAATTTATTTTCTGATAGATATTAATTAGCACAAAACAAAGTGTTCGTCGAAAGGTCAGAAACATCAAAGACTCATCCCACCCAGAAGCAGGCCAGAACAAAGCCCCCGAATATTAATATAAAAAGTACATTTTTCTTTGATCTCTTGTTTTGCATCTCTGCGCGCTGTGCATCAAACGCAAAGATTTTCATATCGTATTCAGCAGAGATGAAGCCCTGTAACTGTACCTGGTCAGTGGAACAGACCACCTTGTTCTACACTAAACTCCTCTACAAAACTAACAAATTGGAAGCCACGTAGTTGCCTAGAAATGGACAACATCTGCATAACGATACCAATTTACCCTCTTTTTATTTTAAACTTATTGTTAGCCAAATTTCACATTGGCATATCAAATATCCACTTCTTATTCTTCTCCTCCTCTTCTTAGCAGGGTCTCACTGATTTCTTATTGTCTCAAATTCGAAATTTCTAAAGCGTGAGAGATCATGCAAAGTCTGACAAAACATGTGTGTGCACCGTGCGGTTTGTTTGTCTCGTCGGTTTTGCGCCTCGGTTGCGGCGGTGGCGGCGGCAAAGCTCGGGGGATTTGTTACGATTTCGGCCGGCGCGCACGCGAACGGGTGTCTCTAATCATATCGGAAATACGGTTAGACATGCGGAATGATTGCGCCGGGGCTTTTCCCTTTTTCTTATATGTGGATCATCTTCGCGGCGTCCCGCATACATATAGATTGGATTGGTGGTAGATATCGCGATCACAAACAAAATATCTACCTTGTAAACTACTACTTTTACTGATACATGGTTTCATGAAAAATATTTGTATCAACAAAAAGAGGAAGTTTGCTTGTCTTCCTAAAGATAATACCTTCTTCCTAGAATAATTCCTCGTAGATTGAGAAAATAAACATTGTCACCAATAATTAAATATTCCAAACTTTATAGTTCTGTTGCAAACTTGTCCCTAGCGTAAATTCTTCCAGTCTTCCAGTATTCTCCAGTGTTCTCTAGCATCCACACACTCTAGTCTGCACGCAAAGCAGGGAACAGTAACGCACCCTCTGCACAGCCTACATCGATGGTGTTGGTGATGGTCCCGCTCGCCTGTGGATTCCTCGTGCAGTGTCTCCCGCATCTCCCGGCGCTCCCGGTATAATGTGCTCGCGGAAGCGTTATGTCGGCGCGCGCCCGCTCTCGGGCCGAGGGAGGAACGCATTGGACCGAACGTAACAGCTGATGTCACTCTTTTCCCCTTTTGTGCGCGGCGTGCGTAGGCGAAGAGCGACTTTTCATTAAAATTATTATTTGCAGCGAATGCCGGCGCGATAATTTCATAAAATATGTATTCGTGCCCGCGGCCGCCTTATCGGTTACACGCGCACCAAGCACCCCTGATGCGTTGTACTTGCAACCGTTTGAAAGTGCGTACGCTGCTGGAATTTTATCCTGGTTGGTATTTTATCAACTAGGGCAGGAGGCAGTGGGATCACTTACAAGAAGGGTTACAACGTATTACATAAACGTTGTCTTTAACTTTGAGTTATTCAAATTCATTTATCTAATTCAAACTAAACTGTAAATTTTTAGAATATTTTAAAATTGCATTTTTCGTCGTTGGTATTTTTGAAGATCAATCAATGATTTCCAAGTAATTTAACTAAGTCCCTATTGTATTTTTTCGAATTTGAAATTGAATGTACAATACATACAGTTGCAAAGATTCCACACTATAAGGAGTGTGAAATGTGATTCATTCTCCTAGGGGTTGTTCTAAATTGGTAGAAGTATGCATTGATCCGTGGGTCATGTCTGACCCAGATATTGTCAGGTTTAAAATCGAAACAAATTGGGATTAGGATTTACGCTGATTTAAACACCACCCCAATGTATAGCGAAACAGTAGACTTAAACGCTGAATCATCTCTCCAACCTTCCATCTACAAATCTTCCTAACCTACTTCAACCTAACCTCGCTTCCAAATAATCAAAATAGTAAAAACGAAAAATTTCGTTCCGTTACCAAAACAAAATAAACTCTATGCTCACTGAAGCGTATTGTCCTCGTCTGGTGTCGCCCTCTATCCCCAGGAAGCCGTTAGCGCCGCCACCAAGAACCCTCCGACGGGGAGACTCATGTCGGGAGAAAATCGATGGACTTAAACCAACCCCTAAGCTCGTCGCTGATTGGCGCGCCACGTGTAAGCGGCCAGTTGTGATTGGCGGGCGGGCAAAGCGGTTCGGAGGGTTGCTCGCGCAAGGCGCGCACCTCGCGCGGCGGGAAAGGTGCCGGCCCGTCGGCGGTGCGGCCGCGGCAGCCGGTCGGCGCGCACGCACTATCAGTCGGCCGCTGCGATCAGGTGCTCGAGGAGCGGGCAGAAGGACGCGCTCGACGCGGTCATCTCATTAGTGACGACTCATTAGTCTGTCGAGTGGCGGTGCGCAACGTGCGTGCGGCGAAGACGCTGGCTGTGATACGGGGGCAGATCTACATCAGTTGTTTTCCCCAATTTTCCACGATTTTCCACGATCCATGCGTTTGAGTTGGCGCAACTGCATCCACGACTGTTGATAATTTAATTTATTAAGGGATTAAATCATTAGTGTCGACGCGGACTCTTAATTACCCAGTGCTGTGTAAATATTAAGTGTACAAGACATTTGAGAAGATTCAACGTAAGTGGGATTTTTATTATCTTATAAAACACCTTACAATTAGTTAAAACATAATTTCTTAAATAGGTACTCTTATCCAATTTATGTTTTTAAAATATTAATGATGAAGGTAGATTATTTACGTTTGTTTGAAATAATTATCCCATATTTTCTGTTGAATGAAAAGCAGTTTGTAAACAAACATCCGACGGGAAACTCAGATACTTGCTAGGGGGTTGATAATAGAAAATCTCAAAAATATGGAACATAGAAAAGCTTTCTATGGTTTTTATGAAATGTTTCATAAAATTTTATTTAAAAATATTTTTCTATCGGTACCCCTTTGATTCCAAGGCTGGATATCTTGTATTTTTTAAACAATTCATTAAATTGACCGTCAAAGGTTATTGTTTATACATTCTATCAATGTGGGAATCCATCATAATATTATTTGGAATAGAATGTAGAGTAGATTATAGTAGATACTAGGTAAAAAATATTAATTTATTGGATACTAGCGGTATTTTTTTAATTAATAAAGGAGTAAGTAATTGAAGATATAAGATTTAATTAGTATTTAGGATTGAAAGAAGTTTTGGATGCCCGCACTGCAATTTCCTCTTAATCGGTGGTAGGGCACAGAACCGGAAACTCAGGGGTCTGGGTTCCAGTCCCAGTTACCGCATATCTTTTCATTGGCAATTTGCACTTAGAATTAATTAATATTAATTCATATTAAACAAAAAAACACTAGAGATCTTACCTCAAGCTTCTGACCTCGAATTTTCTATACTTAAGTTTGGTATTTTTTAAATTTACAATAACTGTTTAATATATATATTATTTCATCATTTCCATTATATATTGTAATATAGTAAGTAAGTTTATAGATATGATCGTCGATATTATTATAAAATGGTACCACACCTTATTTAAGATCTAGCATCAGGATACAACCGCCCAGTTTTTTTAAAAAGGGTCCTAAAGAATGAAAAAATGTAAAATATATAGCATAGAGAGATGTTTAATCGTGGTTTTAGTCAGGGCTTTACTATTTTTACTGAGACATAGTTCTCCTTAATTCCTTCATTTAAAATAATTTTTGGAGTCCGCACGCCCCACTTACAAAATTGGGGATACCACTAAACCGATGTACCCCTCGAGAGTTCCTAGAAAATTTTTGATAATGTACTTGGTGTTAAAAAAACATGTCTCATTCTTCTTTATGAAAATCCTTATAGTATATTCTTCTTCCAGGTTGTATTTTATTAAACAAACCGTGTACATAAATTAGCCACCATTCTGCCAGCACAGCAAATTGGTGCCACGGTGGCACCATGGCCGACGGCCCTCACTTCCGTCGACGATATGGCCCACAAAGGTAAGAAATTCCACCAAGTCTTTCAATTATCTCCTCTTTAAGCTTAAACAATTAAAGAAAATATCCAAATGTAAATGATAGATATAATAATATATCAAAAATGCAGAAGATTATTACGAATCATCTAAAAATAAAATTGATAAACTTCACTTTAGATTAAGAGCGTGAATTTATTCGAAAAGTCGCAATAAAATTCGTAGGAAGAATCAAAAGACCTTCCTTCATTGCTTCTTCTTCCTTCAATGGTCCTGCTGTCCGTTACTTTTATTCCTTCTTACTTCCTCTTTTCATTTAAGTATGTCTTTCTTATAGATCTTTTTTTAGGTGCTTTATATCTCCTTCTAACAGAACTTGTAAGCTCTGTTCTTTTCATTTTTTTTACTTTAATAGTGTGTTATCCACGTAATAGTATATGTGGGTGTCCCTATGAGTCCGTTTGGTCGTTTTGTCCTCGGCGACATTCCTACGCCGCCGTATATTATCCGCACGCCGCCGTCGGCGTCGCGACGCCCGAAACTAAGGCAGCAACTTAAACGTGCGCGCGCGTCCTGCACACAATGCGCGATATAAAACGCGGGCGTCGAATTCTTTTCACGCTCGCTAAATCGCCCGAACGTCGCGTCCGGTACTTTGAGGATATTTACGAGCTTTATACGCGCGTGCGAAACGAGTGAAAACATTATCCTTCGAGTGGTCCTAGTCCAAACGCTAATAAACTATCGAAAGCTTTGAATAATACTCTCATGTTATCTTACAATTAATTGGCTATTAAATGAATTTTCATCGTATTAAATTTTCTTTACCTAGGGCAAGCTTTAGGTTAGTTCTTCAATTCTCGTCCAAAACTATTCTCAACTCAATTTTAAATCAATATCAATCTCACTATCTATATCAATCGGTATCACAAACTTCCCAAGCCATAAAACTTTCTGTTTTCACTTTATTTCCACTCCAACTTCGATTCCTGTGCGGACATGAAATGGAGCCAACCACTAAAACCAGTTAAAGCCGGCTCGGATTATAAATTTTACACCACTTACAATCAGCCGCTTCATTACGGCGGGATTAAAGTCAATTACCACCTCGTGCTTCGACAAATATTTTCACTCATTATATCAGTGATGCATTGCACTGCAATGCAGTGTACATACAATGATTGAGTTGATGCGGAATGCATGTGACACTATTAAGCAGAAACAAGTCGGCGGCGCGCATTGTTTATGGGGTTGACTCTCAGGCGAGGGATGATCTTTTGTGCGGCGAGAAAAGAGCCGGCGCTGAATGTGCCAAGACTTTCATTCATTCGGAGGAGTATGGGAGTGTATACTAGCTGGGAGCTGAAATGCTTCAACCTGTGCGGAAGGCAAACCTCCCTAAACGCGTCGGCGGCGTGTGTGCGGCAAACATCAGATTTAAATCTTCGCGAGTGTCGCGCGCACTTCAGCGCCGCACAATGCGGAAAAATCGTCGAGTGTTCACCTTTCAGTAACAGGATCCATTTGTCAATGTGATTTTCACAATGGTCGCGATGGCGGAGGAGAAAAAGCGAGCGGATTGCTTTATGGCGTTTTTTTACTAACGTCCTCACTACCTTGCCAAGTCATTTATAGGTTTATATCTAGGATTATGAATGAACTGTTTAGAAATCTATTGAGTGTCAAAGGTTTTCTAGATTTTAATGTGGGTATCTACAACTGGATGTGAAATAGATTCCTGTTAGACTGACACTTTTTTACAGTAAATGTCCGTTATCCGGATGCCACGCGGGACTCATCGAAATCAGCCAATACTTTCTTTGATGAGGATATAATAATCCAATTATTATCTGTACTGATTCCGATTTGGCTGAAAATTTTTATTGGCTCCATCTTCGAGGAAAACAAGTCTGTAATTAATCATGTCGACTGAATGATTTCTGAGTTATATTATAAAACCTAGAGAATAAAATTGCAAATTCTTTCATATGCCTGTGGTCCTCACGTTAACCACCGATATCGAATTATATAACTGCGTTAAAAAAAGTATGCGTGATAGAACAATTCTAATTGCATATCATAATTCAATGTATAGTGTTATCAGGATCACTTTCAGGTATTTTTTAATGATTGTGCGTCCATTTATCCGGATTTTTCATTGCCCGTGAGAGGTCGCGTGCCAACTATTTTGGATCACCGATATTCTACTATACCGATATTCTTTTTAACGAAATACAAGAATTTGTATGGAACGCTGTTAGTGTGCTATGATTTCATTAAATATATTATAACCAGATTCTACCGATTCACGGATATTTGCGTCCTGTGCATTTGTGTATGGCCAAAAAGGACGAATATTTGTAATATAAACAATTATGATAATTTAGAATTATCAACGGTTTTATTAAATTAGAATCAAATTGAGAAACACAGGCCTACGGGATAATCATATTAGAGTGATTTCAGTGCGTGGCCCGTTTTCCCAAACTGTTCCCAGGCCTGTATTCCCCGTATGTTGGGATAACAGCGTCAAAAATGCCGTATTTTTGGTTTTGTTCTATGGTGAAGATTGTGAAATTTTTATATAATGGCCCGCGAACCTCAGTTTTACTGTATACTTATTTTTATACTTCAATAATCTTTTACCATATATTTCTCTATCCCCTACCCAAACCTTTGCTAAACCTAACCCGTGCTGACCTCCTCAATGCATTAGCTAGGCAGTAGATACTTTTACTGTTCGTTATGTAAATATCTGTCTTTTATAGCGTTACGCAGATGTCTGTAAGCCAAGTTGCCGAGAACAATTCTATTCAAATTTTTGTAATTTTATTACTTTGTCCAAATTGTATATTTAAAGTTCTGATGTCCGTGTGTTTGTCATTGAACTCCTCCAAAAAGCCTGCACTGATTTAAATGAAATTTTCAGTGAATCTTGGGGTAGATTCGAGGATGGTTTAGATTCTCAATCGGGCCGTGTAGGGCCTACCGTTTTCAGGAAATGAGCAAAAATTTGTACAAAGACTTGATATGCATACATTTTTGTTACTAGTAACAGTTAATTTGTTACTAATTTGTCATTATTAAATTGACATGGATCATTAGAAAAACTGACAGAGTTTCATATTTTTAATTTATACATACTTCCACAGGCAATTTTATATTATAATTTATATTCTCAAAAATTAACAACGAGGAGGAAACTTCTAGGAATATGTTTATTTAAAACTATGTAGGGAAGGGTAAATATTTCTTTACACGGAAGAAAAGTGATAGAATCACGAAGGTGAAGCGAATATTAAGGATCTCTATCAGACGGGAGGCTAGATTTGTCTGGTTGCACTGGGCCCATTGTGCTAACTCCCTAGCAGGACCACCCCCGGCCAAGAATGTTTCAATTCAATGAGCGCCACCGCCGGTTAAGAAGGTTTAAATACTGAGGACCGTACTTTCCCCCTGGTAACCCAAGCAAAACGCATTGTCCACCACCAGATAGGCAGATGCGGTTTGATCCGACATCTCCATGCTGGCGCGCACCAGATGTTCAGCACTCCTAACCAAAGCGCCACCGAGGTCACAATTATAATAAGGATGGTCAAAGGAGCATCCTGCCTGTAATAATACTGAAGATTCGCTAATATAGAGTAGTATATAATAGGACAAGTGGTGGAGGGAGGGAGAGGTGGTGGTGGACCGTGCGAGAGACGTCCGGAAATGGAGGAGTGTTGTAGTGGAAATGGAAGGGAGAGATGGTAGATAGGAAAGGAGGGGATGGGAGATCTGGCAGAGGGATGTACGAAAAAGGCGGGAGTAAGTCAGCTAGAGCGACGCGTAGCCGGATCTTCCAGTAGGTATATATTTGTTCGCTAATTCTGAGATTAAAATTTCGACTGCTTCTAAGCAATTCAGGAAGCTAAAACTTTCACGAAGTCAGCAGATTACGTAACACCTGAAATATGCATTGAGTATCGAAGCGTAGCAACACGGAGTTATTAGACATTCTTGTTGTATAGAAATGGTACAAAGAGAACATTTTTGGAAGCAGAACTGGAGCGACAAACTTTCAACGATTGACCAGGGATGTTCCCTGATGGTGTCCGGTGCATCCTTACGGAGTTATTTCAATTTATTGTTGTGCAGAATTGCATTAAAGAGAATTTACATGCAATACATGATGGAACCAGAATCGATACACTTTTATTGGTTGATTGGGGAAGTAGCCGGAGTAATTTGATATTGGGAAGGTATGGTCACAGGCGACTCGGTACAGAGTTATTGCAATTCCTTTTAGGGAAAAATTGTGCAATTATAGAACAACAAAGTGGAATAACTCTGCAAGAACATCGGACACCATACATTCCTGATATCAAAATACTCAAAAAACTTCCCTGATCATCCCCTAGAAGTTTGTTGGTATAGTTCTGAATCCCCCTGTATAATTTTTATAAAATATCAACCATTTTCTTTTTAATATGGCATACTTTTTATTTCCTGTCAATGTAATTGTTCAGGATTCTCTAGTAACATTGTTACTATGTACTTTGAAAACTTCATCTAAAAACTTGTATTTTCAATTGTAGGAATTTTTGTGATACAAATTCTCTAACTTTTAGTTAGATATTTGAATCTTCCTTAAATGATGCCGTTTTCGTTAGGAATCTCCTTGATATGACGTAACTTCTTTTCTTACCATTTTTAGTATCACTTGCTTGTCACTTCCTTGTAAAGAGGAGCA
>JAODVP010000007.1:538782-553965 GCA_025400035.1 Tetradonia laticeps
TCATAATTATCGGTTCAAAATGCGTAACTGGTTCGCGCATGCGCGTTAATCAGTCACAGAACGATACCACAACCGTTCTGGAACCCTCACTTGGAACAAACCTATAGCATACGTCCAGTTGTTGCTGACTTATTGCAATTTATTTTTAGGTAGAATTACAGTGCAAAAAATGGAATAACTCTCCAAGGAACTATCTGAAATATACTCACAACTTTCGTAACCATCCTCAGTTTGTCGGTAGAGTTCTGACTCACCGTGTACTTAAGTATGCATAGCATTTGAGGTAAGTTTCCACTAAAAATATGTTTGCAACTTTGTCAGTAACGCGGTTATGGTCAACCCCTGTTTCCCCAAAAATATGCAAACTCTGAAACAGCTGCAACATGAAGTTGCAGACAAAACTTAAACATCTTAACAACATATGTTTCCACCGCAAAAAGGAACACTATAGTTTACAATGATCATATTTTGTCTTCTCATTAAGATTTTATCACATCTCCGTTCTCTTCAGCATCGCCGAGTGTGATCGCCGCACATTTACTCTTCATGGTTTTCCATCTTGGGCGAAAAACAAGATTTGAGTTGGGCTACTTACTTGCCCAACTCAAATCTTCTTGTTTGTCAACGTATTTCTAATGCCTTTTGTGTGCGCCAACAAAATTTTATATCTAGTGCAACATCTTTGAAACATTCCTGGACAATAAAATCTTCTATATTCTTTATTGTTTGCATATTGGGTCCAAATCTTCTACAACTTAAAAAATGATTATTCAATCAA
Source organism: Tetradonia laticeps (assembly GCA_025400035.1). NCBI lineage: Eukaryota > Metazoa > Arthropoda > Insecta > Coleoptera > Staphylinidae > Tetradonia > Tetradonia laticeps. Next base: position 539,561 of record JAODVP010000007.1, read on the forward strand.
TTTAACATGATTCATGCTGATGTGAAGATAACAGCTGATCTTTATAGATTAATGTGTGTCTTTTTTTATTTTTAGGATAGTCCAGTATTGATGGTAGTCCTGTTGCCCGGCGCCTCCACAAATGTGTTCATCGAGTTGGGTGAAATGTGTGGGAAATACTATGTACCTTGTAAAATGTATTCTCTACCGAACGCTATAATTACTCAGAAATCTGACAACTTTCGTGTACACATGTTAAATTTCCTATTGAAAAACTATGTTTCCATCCAGATTACCTACTCAGGTAAGTGAAACGAAAGGTATTGACTTGAAAGAATTCTCTAATACGCCATTTGTCCCGGTTTCACCCCGATAGAGCAAATCTAATTGCAGATTTTATATTAACAACACCAAATTATAATACCCATATTAAAATCAATTAAAATATCCGAAATAACAACAATAAAAATTAGAGTAGGAATAGTTAATTCAGTTTAATTTATCCACAAGAATACGCTTAATACTTAACAAATCCACACGGTAAATTAAATCTCTATCTACTGATTCCACATTAAAATCTCTCATTAATTCACAGCAATAAACTTTTAATAACCTCTATAATAAAAGAAAATAAAACTCGAATAACTAGAAAACCAAAATTAAACTTCACCTAACTTTTCATAGCCTAACTTTACTTTACTTAACCTAAAAGTTAGTTCTATTCGCTCATATTACCCTAATTAACAAACTTTTATGCGCGGTAGTGATTAATTCCTTCTAAATCATTTGCTCGCAACTGCAAATCGAATCAAAAATATTTGTGCAAAATATTTAAACACCAATTTGGATTATCCACGATCGATTGCGCGGCTTCCTTTCATTGAAAGTCAATAAAACGGAACGAAGTGCGCGCCAGTCGACAAAAATGAGCGCCGCTATAATTAAAAAGCAATCAATTAAATAAAACACAAAGCAAAAACGCACACCAACTCCAATCGCTAACAGAAGCGGATACATTCGACCAGAATGAATTAAACATGAATTAAAACAAAATAAAATACTCGCTATCATAACAATAACAAAAGAACTAATGAAGTAGCAAAGATAAATAACATTTGTTGTTATGTGTATTAACATAACTGAATTTTATCATTTTATCAAATAGATGGGAATATTTTGTTATTTAAAATTACTTTAACGTGGAAGTATGTACATGCTTGTAATTAGCTTGGCACGCGGTGAATAAAATTCAAAAATAATAAAAGTACTTCCACATGACTTGGTTAAGACATCAAGGTTGATGATTATTTGTTTAATTATTTATACTTTGATGTTATTATATGCAAATCGCTTGTGTTGTAACTTGGTGTAACCTGATACCTACTTCAAAACTTGAACACTGAACACTGAAACGTGCAGTACCTACAAGGCGCGGGCTTGCATATCATTATATGTAAATTCATCATTATGAATTCATTACCTGTAGTAAACACTGCAGTTTTTACACTTTATACTGACGAAGAGTATGTACTGGGTGTTGGTTTGCTGGGCGAAGCATAAGGATTACATCCGTCCAATTATTCGCCTCCCTAATTATAATTTAAAGTAAATAAAAAAATTAATTAAGAATAGTTATTTTAGATCGTAAGCGAATTTAAGTTTTTTCTAGAGAAAAAAAATCTGTATCCAATCATAAACCGTTTTTTAATTGGCGAATTTTGAAATCAGAAAATATGGAATAACGAAATCTATATTAGATAATTGGACACATATACAGAATGTATAATGCTTTCTGTATTTATTTACTGTAAGTATGACCCTGTGAATAGGGGAGACACGGGCAAAGCAGTCAGCGCGGCCAAAGGGGTCATTTCGAGTGTATGAGTATGTATTTTGTTGTTAATCAGCAACAATCAGGTTATTTACTTGCAACTTTCATTAGTAGGACCCGAATTTTGTGAATATTTTCATGATTTTTCGAGATTTTCGTTTAGTATTCTTGCAATCTTAGCATTTTTTACAGTTTTCTTTGGTTTTTCTTGCATTATTTGTATTTTAGATTGTAACCTCATTTCTTCATATTTTCAATTTTTTGCTAATTTTAACGTTATCAAAATCCGAACTCATGGCCAATTTACAGATTTTTATGAAGAAATCATTGCGAAGTAGGGCTGAGCCCTACTTTAAATCTACTTTTAAAAGTCAAATTCTTAAATGACAACTTCCTTACGTAGTTTGTTGCCCTACTTTAAAAATTTCAAGCCCTAGTTTAGAAATTCTAAGCCCTACTTGCAGATCAGTTTTGGTTACTGACTTGTCTCAAGCACGTGCTTGATTACATCTTTTCTAGTCCAAGCCTGCGCTTCTAAAGCAAACACATTGCCGTTAATATGGCAATTAACTATATAATAACGCACTTATTGCAGTGGATTTTGACCAATGTAGTTTCATGTCTCCTGATATTGTCCTAAGAGATTATAATAATGTTATTACATTCCTTCATGTGATTTAGTGAGATAAAAATCTACATCTCGTCGCGATCACATTATCTTTAGGTGCGCGACGACTCAAGGTTGTCTGGCATCGTCTATTTTTCGTTTTTACGACATTATATATATATTTTTAAAGCTTTGCAATAATTAAAATAGGAATATTACTGTTCCACATTATTCAACAACTCTTATTTTACCAGTAAATTTTTTTATTTCATTAATTTCCTTGAAATTAGACTGATTTAGTTGGGTGGTTCAGTAACCCTGCTGACCTTCCCCAGTTTCCCAAGTACGGGAATTGCGACGAGAAACACGTTTTTGGAAATTGCATTATTCTTGGTTTTATTGTATAGTAAACAATCGGAAATTTTTATATGATATAGTCAGATGGTTAAACTAGTTATTCTAAAAGAAATTAGAATTTTTAGACTTAAGACAAACTGTGACGAATATTTTTCACAGGGCGTCCCACGTTCCACGTTGTTTTTGATAGATCTCGTCGATAAATTACTCTAATGTAATTTTCTCGAAAATATGAAATATTTGTAGTTAGGATTACTTATTCTCACAGTCGGAAGTTAAGAACCTTGTTCCTGCACTAACTGAACCCGTTGAATCTAATGTTTCATTCCGTTCCGTAATATCTGTTATCGTTTTAGAGAAAATCCAGTGAAGGGATTTTTTAAAGGAGATTTAATTTTTTGATTTTAAAATTAGGAGAAATTATGTTTGATACAGAATTGTTTTCTCTACACGCAAACCTCCTTATACAGGGGAAGTAATTCGAAATACAAATTTCTGGAAATATTTAATCATTTGATTCCGCTCGGTGAAATCATTCATATATTTTTTAACTTCCGGTTTAAACTCATCAAATTGCTACCAGCCATGACGCATAAATCCAAACATCGCTCGGAATATTAACAGGCTAAATATACTCTCACTATGTAGAAATATAGAAAATACTAAATAAATGTGTAGAGATGTGTGTGTGTTTGTAAATCTGGTTTCTCCAGACTTCTTGTATTACCTATTCGCAAATGTTGATATTTATGACAAGAAGAAAGATTTTTGCCCCGGATAAAAATGTTGCTTGGCACGCCCCTGCACGTACTTACTCAAGGTATCCAGAATTTAGAATAATACAGTACCCAATTAAGGAAAATTTCATTGAATAATTTAAGCAGATTCAATAGTTACCTTGTATTTCATCCCCAGATCCATGAAAATCCCGTGGCCGAGCATTTAAATCACTTCTATTCTTATTCTGCCTAAACTAAGTGATTTCACGGTCACTTGGTTTGCTCTGCTACAATGTACTACAGTACATAGGTTATGTACCAATCTCTTACATAAATATATCTGTACATCCCCTGCAATCTGCAACATTTTTGATCATAAACTTAACAATAGAAATAGAAAACCTTCTACTACGTTGTAGTAGAACACCAAAACCGCCTTCCATTACGTCCTTCAATGTCGTCCACACAACATATAGTCTTAAAAAAGAAATAAAAGTCCTGAACACTCGTCCCCACATTGTTCATTCGTCATTGTTAACAATGTCTACACAGAACTATGTTGAAAGTGTTGTAAGCGTAGTAAGTGTTGGAAATGTTGGAAATGTTGGTTGGGTGAATGGAAGGATATAAAAGATAACCGGAAATGCATTAAGATGGTCTGTGCTCGGCGGGTGGAAAGCATTTTTACGATTTGAAGATGTCTAGATGGACAGCAAACGGACAACGTGCCCGTCTCTGTCCGTTGTTGCAATTTTTACACGTTGGCAGCGAAAAAAACTAGCGTGTGTTGTGTTACGCGTTTGCATAACTCGCTACATATTCATCGTTTGAGGTTATGATTTGCGTGTGCATTCAACGAGCCGAGTGCATTAGAATTAAAAGATGATTCTTTTGTGCGGGGATTTTTAATCATAAATTTCGAACAGACAGACACCGCTGCCGAGAAACAAAAAGCTCATAAACCACGCGCCAAAAATGCGGAAATGCGCGAGAATTTCGAGGGCAGTGTGGGCGCATGCCAGTATTGTATATTATTTGTTATTTTTCTACTGCTGCTGCTTCTACTGTTCTACTGAGTTTCTACTGCGACATTTTGAAAGGGACGAGTATGGAATATACCATATCCTACCAGAAATTTTTCTGAAATAAAACAAAGTTTAATTTTCTTCGTTGGAGTAAAGCAATTTTAATGTCACATATCGCAAATAAATTTAGAGATATTATATATTATTGTATAATATTTAACATATTGGTTGTTAGAACTTGGGAGTACAATGAAACATTAATTAAACTGTCATCACTCGCAATAGTAATACATGTATTACACATGTATTATGTGTTGATGTGTTGCCACCAGTGGGATATAGTATAGGGACTGTGTAGGAAGAGTGTCGTGTGGCGGCGGCGGCGGCGGCCGCGACCACCGCCGCAGGCGGTGATCATAAATATGGAGCGACATATCGGCTCGCGCGCGGTTTTCCTGCAGACAGACCGAGCCAGGAAGCAGCGCTAACAAATGGCTTTGTGACATCATATTTACACCCTCGCAGAAAGACAAAAATAATATATGTCCGTTCGAATCATTGAGCACGTACCGCGAGAGGGCCAACCAAGCAAATGCGTGCGAGCAGGCAACCGAGCAGATTTCACACTCGTATCTAACAATTTTACCACAATATAACAATTTAATAATACGTATCATAACTACATATACATATAACATAAACATTCATGAATTACTAGAGAATACACACAAATATAATCAAAAACAACAGTTAAAGGTTAGGTTATAGTGTGTTTGGTCATGTTAGGGTATTTTAGGTCTTCTAAATATAGGTTATTTGCCAAACCATACATTTTCTTACAAAAATTGCATTGTGCGCATGTATAAAGCGCACATACGTTCGACCGCTGTAATGTAATTTTTCTGCGGAGTGTTTCACATTAAGAATGACTAATTGGGTCAAAATCTCAATCCCGGGAATCGGGATTCTATTATCGAAATCCCAGTAAAATTGTAACATAAAATTTTGTACCTCATTATAAACAGAGGTATTATAAGAGCGATGTGTTATTAATATACAGGATGTATTCTGAGTATTTTGATTTTAGGAACTTTTGGTCTCCGAATGTTCGTTATGGAGTAATTGGACTTTCTTGTTATATATAATTGTGATAAAGAGATTATTTTTGTAAACAGAATTCGAACAGCAGTTATTGCAATTTCGTTTTGGATAGAATTATGAAATAACAAAACAATAAAGTAGAATAACTCTACAACAAACCATCGGACACTATACATTCCTTATATCAAAATACTTAGCAAACTTCCTTGATCATCACCTAGAAGTTTTTTAGTAGAATTCTAACTCACCTTATATTATTCGGCAATTCTCAGTCTCAGTCTTTAATGTATTTAAATTCTTCCAAAGAAGTATCGCTTAATATTCTTAGCTTCATCAAGGCTAAGAAACGTATGCCCAATTTCGGCCGAAACCGGAACCGAAAACGAATGTTTAATGAACATTTTAATATTTTAAAAATAAAAGACTAAACATTATTTAATTCAGATCTTAACGATTAAATTTGTAATTACACTACAAAAAATATAAGATTAAAAGTATAATATACAATTGGAAACGATTCCAAATTACAACTTTTATAATTTCGGTTTACTCGCCCCAACTTTCTTATAGTTTCGGTAGAAATCCGGTCTTTTCGCCGGAATTGGCCGAAAGCGAAACCGAAATCGAAATTTCGGTCGGACTCTAGTATTAAATAATCTTATGTAAAATTAAAGATATTTAAATAATAACAATAATTAGATTTGCTACGAATTAGATTAGAACTAAAAAATGAAGGAAATTTGAAATGATTGTGATATTATATAGATATCAACCGTGGCCAACGCGGCTCGCGAGCAGCATGCGGCTCTTTGTTAAGTGCGGCTCTTCCAGTAATAAATAAAACCTAAATAATTTAATGGCGATTATGCGGTTCCCGAAGGCAATGTTGGTGGCCACTGCATTGACACAATAAGCATCAATAAAAATTGCAAATGTTGTATATTAAAGTATGAATGGATTATGAGGGCTTTCAAAGACGAATGACTTTTCGAGCACGACCCGTAGGGGCGTACTAATATTTGCACAAGGAGTGTAAATTTGGAGCCATATTTCTATAATTCTATTTCTATAATTTTTTTCTCGAAAAAATATGTTTACTTTCTAGTTTCAGTAGAAATATCATACGACTGAATAATGTGTGGATAAATTTAAAATTGAAAATGTGAATCTCGAAAATCTCGGGACAAAAATTCAGGACTGTGGTATGAAAAGAAACCCGAGATCCCAGAATCCAGCACTGACATCCCTAATTAGTACAGTCAATGAGCGTATTAAAAATGACCAAAATTTGCAAATGGTGTAAGTAATTCAACTTTCCTCGTACAGGAAATTATGATTAATTTTTTTTATAAATTCTATATTGTAGGCTCTTATTCCACCGTTTTTGTATATGTACTAGCATTTTCGTCCGAAAATGTCTTTTGCGCATACTGCGTACGGCAGAGCACTCGGTTTTAGTTTTGTCTTCTATTATGTCAACAACTGTATTGTGAGGAGTTATTTATTGCGATGTGTTCACAAAATTGCTTAGTCTATGAAAAGCAAGGCATGGATCTAGATTTGTAGATCCGGCATTAGAAACCGCTGCTGTTCATAAAAGATACACGTGTGGTGTTTCTATTCATAAATTTACTTTCATTTTTAATGGATACATAGCGGAATAAAGTATAGAAAAGTTAAAAATTGGTCACGAGTAATGTCGATAATCTGGAAAGCTCGAGACTGAAACACAAAATTGCTGTATCTTAAACATATACCTTTATCTTAGCTTTCAGTAAAGATTGTAAAATTGGAATAAATTGCACTACAAATCTCCGTAAAATCACAACTACGCACAGCAAATTATTTTTCACTAAAACAATTCCAAAGTTTCGAAATTTTATGGTTACATCATTCTAGAAACTTGAAAATTGGTGGAAGGATTGATCTTCTTTTAGGGATTATTCCACCATTTTAGGAAAAGGGGCAATGTATTAAATTCATTAACTGATTTATTTTTTAAAGAGTATGTTATATGTAGTCTATGTTATGGCCATGTCAAAATCTCGAAGGATTTTCATGGTTGCATTACTTTCATCATACATTTTACAAACTTTTTACAAATTTGTTTTTGTTAGGATTTGCTCTACTCATTTAATAATACATATACTACATCTCCAATGTAGTCCTGTTAAATCCTGTTACGATGAATATTAATGATAGCGGTGCAAAGTTGAAACATATTGTGAGACCGCGCCATCCCCGTGACAAGGTCCGAAGGGAGTTGACCCTTATTAAGAGCACATTATTGCATTGTGCGCGCCGCCCCGAGCTCCCGAAGGACATTAGCTTTTCATAATGCGATGTTAAACACTGATAAGAGACTCAACTGTTCATCTGATGTCGGGTGGAGATAATTTGCGCATGGGGACAACATCATATTCTAATTTTAGCCTAGTAGTAGATACAGAATTTATCCCTAAATATACAAGTAACACAAATGTCACATAAAACTTATATAATTTACATATTTATGTAACAAATCTATTCCTTGGTTAAATTTGACTTTACTCTGTTTAGTCCTACATATAGTCCTAGATATATGTTCCTGAATAGGAATGTCCTAACAATCTCTATTATGCATATAACTCACAAGGTTGTACTTGATACTCATGCGATGATTTGATCAGATAAAGTCAAATCTGCGGCGACAATGGACCGTCACTGGCCGTGACAATCGTGACATGTTCATTATACAACTGCGCGCGTTTGACGCGCCTGACGTGCGCGCATATAAATTAATGCGATTCGAATTGCTTATCACTGCTGCGCCACATGACACACTTTGATTACAAACTCCTGTTTGACATCCTACGCCCGACATGACGCGCCGCAGCAGAAAAATCGCAGAAATCACGGGGAAAAAGTCGCAGCCAACCAGCGACGAAATCATTGTGACATCCGGGATGATGAGACAACAAACAAAAGCTTGCGACGTAAATAGAAAAACAAACAAAAATACAATTAAAATGACCAGATTCTGATATGTATGATGTAAGATGTAGGATGTAGAATGTGGGATAAAGGATGTGATATGAAGTTTTCTTTAAATATTTGCTGGAAACTAGAACTTTTGACTCTTTAGAACTTGAGACTTTAACTTCGATCTGAAGTTGTAAGAGTTGTGAGGGTTGTGAAGGTTGAAGAATTGCTATGTGGGTTCGGAGTTTTCCGAGCAAGGTGCACCGAATATTGCACACCCCGCGACTGATAAAAGTCGGCGCTATTCTTCCCGGCGGCAGCGATTCCGACTCGTATTCTGGAAGAACGATAATCGGAACGCGTTCGAAATCCACAATAACACGACCCTACGTTATTCGAATATATAAATTCTTAACATACCTCAGCGTCGGCCATAATATCTACTTCTATTGTTTCACTCCTGTTTTCTCGGGAGATTAATAAATACAAGTTTGCACACTTCAACGGTCAAATAAGAAAAATCTACAGCTAATAAACGATTGAATGTGTATAAAATCACGTTTCGTTTGATAATTGTTTTACAAAGTAAATTGGTTGTTATGAGGGTGATCCAATAAGTACGTAGAGTAAAGTGGGGGAACATAGGTATGAAAATTATTTATCACAGTTTTGTTTTATGTCTGAAAATTTTAATTTTTTAGAGTTACTAGTTTAACTATTTCAATTCATCATAAAACTTTCAGACTTCACAATACAATAAAACCCAAAAAAAAAACAATATTATGTTCCAAAAAAAATTTTTCGTCCTACTTGCCTCATTCTACGGGGAGCACGGGACGGAAGTTGGAAGAATAATTTTTTTAAATATTAAAATAAACTTTGTTGAATAACAAGGAATAGATTATTAGTAATCTATATCTATAAGATATTGATTGAAATCATTATATCTCATGAATTCCCATAATTTTTCCTGATACTTTCTCCAAATAATTTAGCCCCCCTCCCCCTAAATATTATAGATGTAGAGCTTAGTACAGTCATAATTTCAATTTACTGGCAGTTTTTACTTTGTTATTTTGAATGCTCCTTGGTGAAGGCGCCAGGTAAAGTGTATTGGTTCTTATAGTGCGAATAGTTGCATATGTTGCAATCAAAGGAAAGTATTCTTTGAATGTTGCCTATATTGCTATAATCAGATTTTCAATAGAAACATTAAAATGCTATGCAAACAAAACTGCAAACCCTCATCAGCTGAAATTTTGTCTATATTATCTACACAACGACACTGGCAAGACAGCACTGAGAGGCTAAGTAGCGCCGCGTAAAACTCGGTTATAACGTTATTGAAGAGACCGTAAAAAATAGTGACGCAATAACCGATCGTCGTTGTAACCGTATAGGGTAATTTTTAAACGTTACATCATCATTATTTTTTAAATAAACGGCGCTGAAATTTAATGTCCATACATATTCATTTTTGGAAATTAATACTAAATGTTAGTACATAATATGTACGATATGTTCAATTAATAAATATAGACATAGATGCATATATACGAAAAATTTATAATAAAAAGTAGGAGTGTAGAAATCTGTAATTTATCTGTTTTTCCATGTTGAAAATATCGCCCCTATAAATCATAAATGACGTAATAACAGAGCTGCGTATAAAACATGACGTTATAAAAGCAATAAATACGTTACTTTAATAGGGAATTAGAACGTCTTTTTAAAAATATTCGCGCTAACCGAGTTGTCGCACAAATGAAATCGTTCAACCAGGTCTACTGTATATCGTACAAGTGATTCGAGGGCATAAAAAATTATAATCTGATAATTAGATAATAGTACAGTTGAATTAATATCTACATAAAGTCTAATCAGACGCAAAATTATGTGTTTTTGAAAATTCTTTTACCACACCTTCGTTTTAAGTCTGAAAATTCTAAGTTTTTTAGAATAACTAGTTTACGCATGCCCCTTTACCTTATGAACATTTTAGAATTTTTACCATACAGGGAAACCAAAAATAACGCAATTTTCCAATACATTTTTGTTCGGCCCCTTTGCCGCACACAATAGATCATCCAACGAAATCAGTCTAATTTCAAGAAAATCAGTCACATGGTATATTAAAGTAGAGGAACTGATCCAAATTGGAGCTACCATTTTCATTTTGCTACTTTTTGAGAATCCTTTGAAGTCTTCTAAGAGCGATTACGGACCTACTGTAGGCATAGGAAGCGTTAGTCTATAAAAATAAATTGTAATTAATTTTTTAATGTGAAATTACAAAATTGAGGTTTTTGAAGTTGGGGTCCAAATTTCAGCTAGGCGACACGACATCACGGAATTTTAAAGTACATGGGAAAGTTAATATTCACAACAAAGTGCGTTATTATTGCAATAGAAGGAATTAATGTTGCGTGAAAATAATTATCGAGGCATCTGAACGCACCTATAATTTTTGATAATTTTTCAATAAATCTCCAAATGATGTCCCTGGATAATTTTTTTAAATCTAGTAGGTGCAGGAAACGTAAGATACAGCGACTGGCCCGTTTTCCGCCCATTTTACTCTACATAAATTATATATCAAAATAAAAATCATATCTAACGAAGGAAAATTTTATTTGTAATTTAATTGGAAACCTGTATTCCTGTATAAAACATTTTCCATGATTTATTTGAATAAATTGTTGATTTTTGTTGACTTTGTTTGTTAATGACCTCCGTTGGACTTTGCTGTAGGTATGTTGATACAAACGCGAAATCACAGCTCCGGAATATAAAAGTCACGTCATTAAATTATTCCGCATTATGCACTCGATCAGCATCATTGATCAATTGACATCGACATCATGCCGTGTAATGTAGGTAGGTAGGTATAACTTTAACTGAACCTTTAAATTCTATACATAGTTAAACAATAAAACAAACAAAAAGAAACTGCGTTAACATTTAATGCAGGTACTAACTAATTGTAAAAGATTCCAACTTTTTCACTTTACCTAACTAACTAATTTAAAGTAGTGACTAAGCAGAAAAAGCTTCATTGCATTTTCATCTCCGCACTTCCATTTCCTCCATTTTCCATTATGTCAGCAGCTATAACCGTTTGTGTTTGTGCTTTTTGTATTTCTTTGTTTCTCCTCACATTCCAACAATTGCAGGACATACCTTGATGTATAAAGTTGCGTCCGTTACAGAGGTTTATAAGCACCTAACGGATGGCAAGATTGTAGGTTGTATTGCTTGGGACCTCTTAGAGGAGGGTAATCAAACACAGCCAACGCACCTAGCACCCCGGGGTCGGGGCGCCTCTTGTTCCGGCGTTGTTAGTGTTTGTGTTCGTGCGCACTTCTGCCGTAATGCACTCGACACAATGATTGTTTAATCGATTCGCGCACACTCCGCTTGTTCTTAAAGAACCGCCGCGGCCGATCCGGATGCCTCGTGGCCGCCGGTAGTAACCGATGTTTGGACAAATGCGTACCACCGCCATGTCCCCATTCATCGGTGTTCAATCCAAAGACATATAGCCATTCAAAAGCATTCGCACGTGGTGGAATCAGCAGTTGATTATTTTCGTATTTAGTTGTAAATATACCTATTATTATTGATTCAAACATGATATTTTAGATTAGTCCACCTAATTTTCATTGCTGACAATCTTTAACTTTCAAGTCACTACATTTTTTAAAAATTTGTATTTTAAGTCACTTCCTGTCGGGCACTATTTTTTTCACACTATACCAGACCCTGTCGAATGAAATGCTGAAGATCGTTTTTTATATCTCATGTAGTTTTAGAGATTCTAGATTACTGAAACAGTTTTCGTAGAGTTTTAGGTTAAGCAAGGCATGTAGAAATATATTTTGGACAATATTGGTTTAATATTGTTTTTACATTGTAATACAATGTTACAACATTTCAATCGACAAGATTTTACTTGTTTACTTACCGCGGGAAGCACAGTTTTGTGCAAGTAATATTGGTAATATTGTTTTTAATATTTCCGGTATATTGGTATAATATTGGTTACATATTGTCTTCTAATATTGGTATACAAAAATGTCTCAATATTTAAACCATATTGTTGGCTTGTTATGCTTGTATAATAATATATAAATATCTAATTAAGGTCTTTAGTAGCACGAACCCTGTTTCCCTTTTAAATGCGGCCGCATTACACCGCCGGAGGCGGCAGTGATAGGTAGAGATGGTATAGGTGGGTCTACAAACGCGCTACAAACGCGATGCACGTGCAAACGTGGATTGTACCATCCATAAAGCACGCCTGATTTGCCGACACCAAACGGTTTTACGCTGAAATGATCGCGTGTGTGCCATTCAGCTGTGCGCCCGCCGCCTCCACCGCCTCTTTGCTGCCGACATCCAACGCTCTCCCTTTTTCAATGCAAACACGCGTGGGCGCGTGAGTGCCTTACACGCGTACAATATTCACAAATATTTATTTTTTAAATTATATCTATACCTACATACAACATGTTTACAACCAGTTTTACGTGTCATTTTCAATCATGAAGTGTATTCGTTTGCATAACTCTAGTTAAAGTGTGTTTGTTTGTTTGGTGTATGTTGGATTCCATAGATAATAATAAAACTAAATGAGCAGAAAATCAAATCTTAAATTTATGTTCATTTCAATGTTTATTTGTTTTGGACAGGTTCTAACAGGTTGTATACTGTATGTACAAAACTGTATCATTTATGTTTCCACACAAAATGCTCGAAAAAATAAATTTCACTCCCGTTGGTCGTTTTTGCGCGAGGAGCGAACGCGCGTTTGCAACGCGATGTGTTTGACGCGTTTGATGTGTCTGATGTGTCCAAAAAGGATTGATTTGCTTTGATGTTGCGCTTTGCCACACTCGCTTACACTTGCAACAACTATACTTAAACCCTTTAAGTATCAGCGCCCTCGCGGCGTGCGTGTGCGCGTGCATAATTCCCAACTGTTTCCGAATTCCGCGCGCCGTCTTTGCGCCCCTCAGCAGCCTGAATTTACATGTGTACTTACGCTGTGTATTTAATCGTTCGACTGGACGTAATCCATTAATCAAATACACACACGACGCTTCTCGCGCGCATATTTTGATCGTTTTGATAATTTCCACGCCGTTTTTATTTTCTATTCGAGTACACTCACACAGGGGATGGTATTAAATAGCTAACATATTGAAATAATTTGTTTGCAATTTAAATTGAATGAGTTACATCATTAAATTTACTCATTTTGTTACAGTTAATCAATTTCAATTTCAAAATTGTTTTATAGTGAAAATGATTTTATTATCTTATTAATAATATTTATTATGAGAAAAAATAATATATAAGCTTAGTATTTCGGTGTTGTCTTCAAATGAAGTATAAAAATTGCTTAAACAGTTGTGGCGTCGCATCCGGGTGTGCAAGGTGTGCGTTAACGCTCACTAAAGCATTGAATAAGATTAGAGAAACCACAGTTGTGCATATATGCAATAAAAATGAAAAATATGTGATAAAATATTCATTTATATTTATTATAAAATTAAGTACTAAAATTACAAATATAAATTTGTAATTTCTTCTAAAAATTAATTTATACTGTGGAACTGATCTTTGAAGTTTATGCAGAATTGGTGCATTTGTAAAACCTGCGATATCTGAAGTATAATAATTGTCTTAATCACTTCACAATTTTTCGTACAAAACTATAACTCTTAATAGTGTTAGGGAACTGAATTAAAATACTTGTTGAAAAGAAAAGATTTTCAGTTTTTAAAACGTTTTTATGAAGTTGACTTGGACGGGGTTTATAT
>JAODVP010000007.1:572117-583382 GCA_025400035.1 Tetradonia laticeps
ACAGCAAAATTGTAAGTTAACGAATTTCATTTGCGCATGCGCAAGAAAAAAAAAGATGAAAATTTTCGGTGTTTTTTATTTCAATTTTTTAAATCAAATTATGTATCATAAAACTAATTAAAACACGAAGAATTTATAGCATAAAATCAAAGAAAAAATTAGTGTTGACCCGAGTTACGTTTGACAACACTCAAATATTCAAATCCAATCTCCTCAATGTAATAAAAATAATATCCGCGTATAAACCTGGCACAGCCCGTGGTGTCAATTGCGCTTTTATGTATTCTTATTTTCGGCGCAGCGCGGAAGAGCCGCATAAATAAATTTCCCCCGTACACAACGCGAGATACAGCCCCCCGTGCGCGTTTGATTACAACACTTTAATTCAATATCGAAGTATGCATAGAATTTATGCCGGCTCTTAAATAATACGCCGGCGGAGCGCGTCTCAAAGTTTTAATCAATTTTCGAACATGCAGAAGATTCCCGGGGCCAAGACGGTTATTATTCGTGCCGGGCGGTTTCTTTCTTTCCGCTGGCCGCGCTGGCGACGCGCAAACTTACAGCTCTGCAGCCGGCGGAAAAAAGCGCATTTGCATCTCGCCGGCGCTGCTGTAACAGCCTTGTTGCGGTGTTTACATACAAATCAGTTTCGAACAGTCGTGACCGTTTGCGCGCTGCGAGATTTTTCATTCTTGGCAGCCGCAATAAATGTAATTATTGTGCGGTGCCGGCGAGATCCGCAAGGACGATCGGCGAACATTTACGCTCCAACTTTTCCCATGCCGATGGTCATACTCCTCGCAACGACATGTCCCAAATGTGCAGCTAGATTCCCTCATCTATGGAAAAACATTTAATCTGCTTATTGGTTATATTGGATCAGTACTAATGTGTCGTAAAAACCTTGCCATCCCAGTTCAGGCATCAATTGGATTATGGCGCATGATGTGGAATTATTAAATTAAGAAGGACCCTCTCTATCTATCTACGAGACCCTAGGTCATTTCCACGGCGACATTAGAAATACCATTTTTCATAATTAATTTATATGCTTCTACAGCTACTCCTCCTTCTTATTTCCTCGTTGTTTGTTTCTGTTTTGAAATTGATAGATGATGGTTGTCCTTCCACCTTCTTCTCCATAGTGCATTTTAACGCTGTTACACCTCTTTTTATAGCCTTTATGGACCTGGCTTTTTATCCGCTGACAGGGAAGACACGAGGTAAAATATGATGGAAGCTTCGAAGCTTCGGAGCTTCGGGGAGCAGACGGCATATAATAATTGATGTGCGGTCCGCGTAAGATAGTTCTGATTGATGACGCGGTTATCTTGTGACCGTGTCCGGTGTGGGATGACCAGCATATTGAGACTTCCTTCCGACCAACACCGACTTGTGCATTAACGCACGAAATTGTTACGAATTTACTCCTCAATTATAAAGTGAATTGAATTTGAATGTCGGATTTCGGTGTTTGTGACCAGTATGCAATTTGAGTAAAGTGAAGGGTGTCGTCATGTTTGGCGGAGCTGATGCGGTGACGCTGTTCTTTCCAGACCACTGCGCTTAGTGCAGCGAGTGGACACCGTGTCAAAGCGTTCGTGTCACAGCCCCTTCCCGAGGCTAACCCCCAATTCCCCTTATTCACGCATCAAGCAATCCCGACAAATGCCAACTTCCAAATGTCTTCAACTTTCATCGTGGGGACACGGGGAAACATGAATTTTCATATCTACATTTAATAATCCTAACCTCCTAGTTGTGGGACCTTGAAGTTACGTTAGACTAGGTTAGGTTATGTTAGGGCAGCATCAACTTTCGTCATGGGGACATGGGGAAACATGAATTTTCATATCTACATCTAATAATACTAACCTCCCAGTTGTGGGACCTTGAAGTTACGTTAGGCTAGGTTAGGTTATGTTAGGGCATCATCAACTTTCATCGTGGGGACATGGGGAAACATGAATTTTCATATCTACATATAATTATACTAACCTCCTAGTTGTGGGACCTTGAAATTAACCTAGGTTAGTTTATGTTAGAGCAGCATCAACTTTCGTCATGGGGACATGAGGAAACATGAATTTTCATACCAACATCTAATAATCCTAACCTCCTAGTTGTGGGACCTTGAAGTTAGCCTAGGTTGGGTTATGTTAGGGCAGTGTGTTCGCTCACAATCAGATAAAGTATGAATTGCCGGCTTCGGGATGAAGTCGTTCGACGACCCGTATGCCAATTGAAGCAATCAACGGAGGTAGCAGCAGCACAATGCGGCGATAAAGACTCGCACCCACAACGTGTGGCCGCCGTGTGTGACGGGCCGACAGCTGCAGGTATATTCCCGGGAGCGGACGGAGACTAATCAAAACCAATTTAGACACTCTTAGTACCTATTAGTCGCGCGCGCAGACAGCCCGTATGCATGGACAATGTCTCGGCATTATGGGGGCACCTCGATGCGCAGCTACTTCTCGCGTTACTTAATTCACCTTCAATTAGGTGGGACTATTAAAGTACACAACTGTTGTTATTCGAGGCGTGTAGGTTACGTGCTGATACAAACTGGGGTCTATTAATCTGCGCGGAATGAAACTTTTAATTCAGAGTTGGAAATGTGTAGAAATTTTATAACACGAGTGCATCTCAGCTGGTTTTTTCAATATGGTATTTTCTTACAATAAAAAACATAGTACTGAACGACCGGCTACCTGCTTGAAAGGGTGTATGGCCTGTCAAATAAATCAACCGACTCTATTCATTCCTCGTGCGAGTACCTAACATGCAATTTTCTTTAATTTATTCTGTAAAAACAAGCTGAGGTCTTGAGCTGCACTCTTTTTGTAAAGAATATCGAAATAATATTATGTGTACTAATGAGAAGTGGGTTTATTTGCTGCTATAGATGTATATGGTGATGTATTTGATAGGATTTTCTATATTATATTAGAAAGTCCAACGGGAGATTGGTCCGTGCCTCTGCATGGATTCATAAAATGCGGATATTTGATAGCTGAGGTAGAGGTGGTAGAGGTGGTGCCCAAGGATGAGTCTGATCGACCTTTGGAGATGAATTACGGTTATGGACTCTTTACCAAACGCACGCATGTGGTGTCACTCGGCAATATACTTTTATTGGTGGGTGATACTCGACAGTACGCACCGTGATATTTTACAATCACACATCACACACACATCGATATTTTATGCGCGCGCTCTACGCCAGACTCCATGCTGTATGCTGTTTTGCGCGGATCTCCGCAGCCGAAAAGCAGCTCATGCATATAATCATTTGACTTGCTAAACGCTTTATACTTATATGGGCGAAGATTTATAAAGTTTTCAGGGACATAAATTCCATCCACTTAATACGGCGGAATTATTTAAATTAATGTATGTTTCTTTTTCTTCTCTGGAACAAACGGAATGGCCTAAAGCATGGGTGCTCAACCCGCGGCCCTCCTAGATTTAATTAAGCTCCAAATTGCATTTAGATAGTAGTAGTAGAATGTCGGTGATATGAAAGGTTGAAGACCTAATCCCAGATTACTGCACTATGGTCCACTAACAGATGAAAAACATTTGCTCAAATGATTCCACGTGAAGATGGAAAATATGATTGAATTCGTGCCGGTATCGGCACTCTCCTGCGCTCTCCTGCTCACACGCGTGTCCTTGCATAATCAAATGGGATTGGACCCAATCCCCTCGCAACCTCAAATGCTGCACGCGTGGCTAAAATATTCGCTTCTTCAGATGTAATTTGCGAGCTCTTTGTCCGTCGCCTGGTAGTGGTATTAATTGTTTGTTTGTTTCAGTGGAGCTGGAAATTAATGCGACGCAGTACAGTTCGATTCTAACGGAGATTGCCGCCACTGCGACGGCTTCATCCATGAGTCCAGACACCAATCACAACGAGCTGACAATAGAGAATCAAAACACGCTGCGATCCAACGCTGATATACCTGAAGAGCAGCAGGACGTGCAACTTTACATGCAACGCAGAGACACAGCTGTCATCTATCCAGAGGCCGAAATTGGTAAGTGGCTAGCAATTAGCTTAGGTTAGGTCTTGATGATATTCGATTTCCCAAAGGTCCTGCTATATTGCAATGTGATAACATCTTTTCGGGTTAATTTATATCTGCTTTTAATGAAAGCTAACCATCCCAAGAGAGGCATCAACATGTTTGCACTGTATTTCTCTGACCGCCGTCCGCTTGTCAATTGAGGCGAATTGCGGGGTCCCTGAAGGACTCCAGGAGAGAATATTCCAGTGCAAGTCCCGCGCGACTTATCCGCACTTGTGTAATTAGACGAAAATTGATTCGACTCTCTGTCTACGCACATCATTAGCGATGTTTCTGCACTTGCCAAAACGTCCTGCGCGATGACGAAGCAGACGGTTCTGCTGGATTGCAACCAAATACATAATCGTTTATCAGAGCTAATGTCTGTCTGTTTAGTTAGGAGGCTTATTGTCTGGTTTTGCATGCATGTGCCTCGCCATGCATACACAAAATCCTGCCAAAACTCTTAATTCATTCAGCGCTGACAATAGTTCTGTAATCGTAATTCAGGAATATGTACACTGTGCAAAACACGCCTTCTTATCCACGAAAATGATGACAGCTACAATGAGTCTCGATGACTTTTATCGCGCATTACTTATTTCGTTTTATTCCATTTTATTCTATTCTATTCTATTTTTTGAAGAATACTTGGATGTGTTTGCTGGTTTGTTTGTTTGTTTACATCTTGTTGGCGAGTATTGCGCTAACGAGAGATGAGTACATGCGGGGAGAACGCTCGAGGAATTATTTGGTGTTATGCGCGTTGTCGGCGAAAGAAAATGATTTAAAGTTGCGGGCCGAAGTCATGTCGGGAGTGTAAGTAAACGGAAATAAGCGGAACGTGTGCCAAGCGGCCAACCAAGGGACGTGACGTGCTGCAAGCTCACTCCAGCCGACCGTGCACTTCGCACACATCGAAAATAGATCGAGATGATGAAACAATACGATATTTCACTTGTGATTATTCCGTTTTGTTGGGTTCTCATACGTAGTTCATTCTCAGTCTCGCTCTCATCACACACGTACACTTTTGCGTCAGTCTCTATACCAGGTCACATAATCTGCAGTAGGTTCTGAGATTTTACCGAAAAAGTGGATAGTCTTAATTGGAGAATATTGTTGTACGTTTTTAGATGACAAATTTCCTCCAGATTCCAATGGAGAAAAGCAATTGCTTCTATCTGAAGTAGTTTGGGAGATATTCATGAAAAACTTTATCAGATAGAGATTTTCCTTCCCATCAATGGTGACAGCAATTGCTTCTATCTCTAATAGTGTGAAGTATGTGTCACAAGCAAGCAAGGAAGTAGAAATAGTTTTGATTAGGTTAGACTAGGTTAGGTTAGGTGGGGCAGGAAGCCCGCGGGAAAATAAACGTTAGAAGGAGGGTTGTAAGCTATGTTAGAGGAAGGGAGGATCATGGGTTGAAATGGAGAGAGAAGAGCATATGAATAAAGGAAAGAGATGAAGGGGAAGATGCAAGTAGGAATATGGAGACAGAGGGAAGAATATGTGGGGGGGAATCTCTGGAGAATGGGAATAGCGAAGAAGATTTTATGGAAATGCAGAGAGAAGTTGATATAGAGGTGTACAAACAGGGTTAGAGGTTAGAAATATTCAACAAACTTCAACAGTTAGAGAATTTCCTCCCGATTCCAATGGTGGAAAGAAATTGTTTCAATCTATAATGGTTTGGCAAAATTTGCAAAAGCTTGGAGCTTCTGATAGAGAATTTCTTCCCGTTTCCATTGATGCAAAAACTTGTTTCTATTTGTATTGGTTTGAGATATATTCGCGAAAACTTTATCGAAGATTTGTGGAAGAAATGGGTGGGAAGGTTTGAGATAGAGTTAGAGGGAGTGGGAGAACGGGAGCGGGGTAAAAGGGTTAGAAGGTTGTCTGGAAGGAAGGTTACAGGGAAGTGAAGAAGCGAAAGATGAAGAGTGAGGTAATAAAATCTACAAGGGGAGGAAGGTTTGATGGAAATAGAATGAGAAGATGATACGGAGTGGTGGGAAAGAGGGTAGGGCGAAGGCTAGAGGAAGGAAGGAGAAAATGGATTCGAAGGAGCGGAGCATGAGGCAGAAAGGAGTTTTAGAAGAAGAGTTGCTAGAGAATTTCTGTTGCTTCCACTGGTACAAATAAATTGTTTCTATCTGTAAAATATTAACATAAACTTCACTAGGTAGAGGAGGTAGAAGGTCAGAGGAAGTATAGAGTGGGAGGGTTAGAGATGCAGTTAGAAGAACCTGGGGCGAAAGAAGCAGAATTGGACGGAAGGTTAGAGGGAGGGAGCAACTTTAATTGAAATCGAGAGAGGAGAGGACATAGATAGGGGTTTGAGAGGAAGGAGAAGAAGGGTTAGAAGGAAGGTATTCACGAAAACTTCTTCAAGGAGGTAGTGGAGTAGAAAAAGGAAGGAGTGGGACAGTTAGAGATAGAGTTGGAAGGATCCAGAGAGGAAAAAGCGGGTTTGGAAGGAAGGTTACCTCCCTCTAATCATCAAAAATTATGGAAAGAGATCGAATGAAAATAGAGATAAAGATAGAGGGAGAAGGAATACAATGTGTACAAACGAAATCTAAAAAGAGTTGGGGAGAGGAGAAGAAGATGGAACTACAGGGGAGATAATGGAGGAGAAAAAAGGGAGGCATATACAGACAAGGTTAGACTACTTCCTCCCTATTCCAATGGTAGAAAGCAGTCGAATCTGTAATAGTCTGAAAGGTATTCACGAAAAACTTAACAAAATAGTTTGGTAGATTTTCAATAAGAACTTCCACAAAAGACATCATTAGATAAAGAATTTCCTTCCGATTCCAATAAAGAAAGCCATTTATGTCTACCTCTCAAAATTTGGGAGATAATGACGAAAAACCTATATAGGTTATGTTAGCCTCAACCTCAACCTCAGTCTTACTGAAAGCAATTTCATGTTAAGAATGTAGCACTGCAAGACTTTATGACTATGACCAGTAAATTAAAGTTCTTTTTTCATCCCTAGAGAAAAGATGTTTACGAGTATGTTGTGCAGCATGGTAACTCTACAATTTTGAAAATTTCGCTGCACACATTGTACTCTTCCTCATCCTCAGCCGTATCCGCGCTTTCGGATATATATTCGAGCGCATTCGCTTGCCAGTAAATATACGTGTATGCTTTGTTGGGTGTTTGTCGGGTGTGAATGGTAGTAATCGTTATTTAGCGGTGCCCCATGGCGACCTGTGACTTGGCAAACATCGCCGAGTCGTCCATCACCGCTCGTTTAGTCCCCGCGTTTCCACGTTGACTAGGTAGAGTGGAGCTAGCAGCTATATACAGAAGCGATTTGCACGAGAAAAACGCTGCACATCCCGAGAATTATCACGCGTAATTGGCTTCGGCTGCCTGTTCCAATATCAGCTGTAATGGCTTTCGCAATTCTGCGCGTACGTGCAGCCCGGGCATGTGCATCGAGGTGATAACACTCGAAAATAATAATTAAAGAAGTTTGCCGCTGGTGTCCTAAAGTACTTGTACTTGGCGCATAGTTGTGATATTATGAATGCATAATGTCTCCCTGCGCACTCGTCGCCCAGGATAATTAAAGCAAAACCGGCAGGAGTGGTTGCTCAAGGAGTTGTTCGAGGGTTTCATACGAGGCGTGGTCCATGTGTGCACTAGAAACATTTAATTCGCAGGTCGTGGGCCTGAAAGCAATTGAAAACATTGATTATCTCCATCAACAAGTCCCATCAAGGAGATGAGGATTGTCTAAGGTATATCTTCTTGTGTCTGGGAATGGGGAGTGTGCAAATAGCAGGAGAAATTATCCAAAGTCATTTGGGAGGCTAGGAACTTTGCGCGTTTTGATAAGTATCCAAGTCTTCTAAACAAACACATTATAGGAGCAGTTAGTGTGCTGTTAGAACAAACCGAAAATGATCACGTATAAGTAGGTTTTATACCTCTAGTTTATATTTGGAACAATTTCATTCGCGTTTATCTGTTTGGGAGTATGTTGGGGTAAGTATAAAATTGAATTCGAAATACCGGGATACAAACCTGCTCCATTCTTCATGATTCATCAACTGGGTACATGCGCCTGCGGTCTGGGAATGTGCAGTAATACAAGTTCTTCATATTACGTCCGGGGCATCTGGCAGCAGATATTGCGGACGCTACGGTTATATTTATGAAGTTCGCATGGGCGAGAGGTGCATGCCTAATGCTTCTTTCACGCGCGCCCATACTCACGTACATTGCGCAGATATAGTGGAAGACTTTATATTATAATTCCATTTCCCTTCGCCGCTTTCCACTGTAAACTACCAGACACGCAGTGTAATAGACTCCATAATCGAGATGGGCTTGGGGTCTTGTTCGCGTTATTATAATTGCACAGGAAAAAATTGTGTTGATCAGTGTAGTTCCCAGGATATTTTTATATTTCATACAAAATATTCACGCCCCAGTTTGATGAATCTATATTCGAAGCTAATAAAAATGATGCACAGTTCGAAAATAAAACACTTAAGCAATTCGACATCAATAAAACCGAAAGTAATCGTTTTTTGTTCCCCCGCTGTTCCTTGGGACTCCTCCAGTAAATCATCCGTTTCCATTTATCTGCTCCGCTCAAAATCCTTTGATATTTTCTGCTTATAATTAGAATAAAGTATGGTAATGTCCACATGCTCCATGGATGGGTCCATGGATGTGGAGTCTTTATGTTTAATTGAATTCGGGAGAGGACGACGTCGTTCGGCAGTCAAATGACTTACTTAGAAAGGGGCCGTGGGTATTAGCGAAAGAAGTTGTTCGCATTCGTTGCCGCTGCTCATCCATTTTGTTAGCGTTAAATGCACTGACTGTTTGATAATCAGGCATGAAATAAGCATGTTTCCGAAAGCCAGGCACGTCCCGGGACCTTCTCCACTATTTGTATGCGTATGCGGAGCGCCGCGGCGCCGGAGATTCGCGACGCCAACATAATCCTGCAGCAGCGGGTAAATTGAAAGTCGCCGGGTTTTCGGCCGCGAGACGCATTCCATCCGCACGCACTGCGTCCGAATTATCATAATAGCAGGGCCCAGTTCTTCGGATCATCAAGGACATAGTGCTTATTGTCATACGCAGTCATTCGCAGGAAGGGCCTTGGTCCTCTGGTAATGTTTCCGATGGGTGTTTAGCCCAGTAACTGCAGGAAATGGCAATCGGGATTTATTTAGTTGTAATTTTTATGGCTATACGTCCCTATGATAGTTTTTACGACGTGCGGAGGTTTAGAAGGCAAAATGGCTGCTGAGGGGCCTCCGAAAGGAGGAATCTGCAAAATAATATTTTGGGTGTTGAGTAGATATATGCTCGATTGAGTTCTATTCTAATCGCTTTATTTGTGCCTTTCTTGCAATCCTGCGCGTTTTTCACGCACCGTCTCTTCACCATGTGAATTATGATATTTCATGTCTATCGTTTGATCCCGAGGGGGACTAACTTCTTGCTGCTGGGGATAAGTTCCCGGTCTCTGCCAATGGACTAATTGCTTTTTCCGTCCACCTGAGTACTTTGCTAATCTTGTTTGGCGACACTTGCCCTCCAAAGGACCTTCGGTCACGGTCTTCTACTTCAATTTAGCAGGGAGAAGTTAATCTGGTTCTGTAACAGGAAAATGTGGAGGGAGACTTTTAAAAACTATGTTATTTAAAGAGTCAGTTGTAGTATTTTGGTTTGTAAGACAATTTGCTCGTAAGGTACCCTAACCCTACTTAATTTAGTAATAATTATTGTGGTTGGCCTTATTTTTGTACTTGTTACTTTTGTAATCGTTAGTATTGGTATTGTTTTAATACCTATTCGCTACATTTTCAAGTTAAGTTGGGTTTTGTAAGGTTAGGTTATGTTAGGTTAGGTTAGGTTAGGTTAGAATAGTTTTTCTTTTAGTTAGGTTTAGTATTGAATTCGCTACTTTTTTTACTCGTTACTTTTCGATTTTTTGTAGTCGTTACCTTTTTTATACCTACTGTTTCCTTCCATATTTTTGTACTCGTTATAACTCGTTACTTTCTAGTACATCAGTATATGAGAAAAATGGTCCTTCGAAACGTAACATTTTTACTGATGTACTATAAAAGTAACGAGTTGTATTGAGTACAAAAATTAGGTTCATAGAAATATTTCGTTTCGAAGGACCATTTTTCTCATAGGAAGTACTCGTTACTTTTGTAATTGTTTTAGTTTTTGGTCTTGTGAACGTTATATTTGTACTCGTTACATTTGTAATCGTTATTAGTTTTATCTTACTTTCGTGTTTGGAACTACTTTTATAGAATATTAGTAAAAATGTTTCGTTTCGAAGGGCCATTTTTCTCCCAATCAACATTCGTTATTTTGGTAATTGTTTTAGTTTTTATTTTACTATCCTACTTGTTATTTTTCTTTTCTATACACGTTGTGTTTAGATTTTTTGTACTCGTTACTTTTGTAATCGTTACTGCTATGAACTTTTTTCTTTCAACTCGATACTTTTATATCTTTGTACCGGTTCGAAGGACCATAAAAAGTCCGCAGCCTATGACCAACTGAGAAATTACAGATGTGCGGAGATAATTTCTCAAATACTTCTTTCTTTTTGTATATTCGTTACTTTTACATTTTTTGTACTCGTTACTTTTGTGATTCTGATTTTATACTTCTGTAATCGTTACTGTTATGATCTTTTTGTGAACTCGATACTTTTATAATACCTCAGTATCATTGTTTCGGTTTGAAGGACCTAAAGTGCGGAGATAATGCCTCAACTACTTCTTTTTTTTTGTATATTCGTTGCTTTTAAATTTTTTGTACTCGTTACAACTCGTTACTTGTATAAACTTCCGTTTCGAAGGACCATTTTTCTCCTAAGAAATACTTGTTACTTTTGTAATTGTTTTAGTTTTTATTTTACTTTCGTGCTCGTTACTTTTATGATTCTGATTTTTTTTGAACTCTATACTTTTGTAATACCTCAGTATCATTGTACCGGTTCGAAGGACCATAAGAAGTCAGCAGCCTATGATCAACTGTGAAATTATAGATGTGCTGAGATGCTCAAATACTTTTTTTTGTATATTCGTTACTTTTAGATTTATTGTATTCGTTACTTTTGTAGTTCTTCTTTACATAATCGTTATTTTTGTACATTTTATTTTTGTACTCGTTGCAACTC
>JAODVP010000007.1:676631-700155 GCA_025400035.1 Tetradonia laticeps
AAAAAACCTATAAATATTTTGCGTAAATATTCAATGTACCAAGAAATAGACAACTAGCAGTGCCATCTATGATAATTTACTGCCCGATAGTAAATTTCTCTTGAGAACCATATGGCTATGAAGCTAAGAACTTAGCAGACCACCCACTAATCAAAGTAATTTTCAGCCTACATATAATGTAGGTAACTATCACTTGTTTACAATTTATTCCTTACAGTTTACAAAACAGTGCGTGCCAAACAGCAATCGAATAAACACGCAGTGTCGCGTGGCCAACAAATAAAATCAAGATTGTATCGCGTCGCGACGCGCCGTAGGCGTTTAACGATTCTAATCACATCCGCTTGACTTTCACCCAGGCGCGTTGTTAAACGTTATCATTTATCGAACAATAGAAAACCTTAACAGATGTCGTAAATAGTACTCATTCATGCGCATAAATTTGTAGACCTAACGAACACCATGTAAAGCCATAATATACCGTAATTTTATTAATCCCGGCGCCTCCACCCTCAAACAATGTGATTCTTATTCATTGTGAGTCTCGTAAAACACAGTCATATGGGTAATTCGGGTGAAGGTAAGAGTTAAATGGAAACTCACCTCCGCGGTTTTCACTGTCCGCTGGTTTCACTTGGATGGGGCGGTTCATCTGTAACAACAATTTGTTATTAGTATGAATCAAAAAGTAGCAAATTTTTTACTTTTTACTGTCTACTCTCCACTCTTCTAATAATTCAACATGATGGGAAATAAAACGCGTTTGGTGTCATCGTGAAAGTTTCATTTCTACCTGAGATGAATCAAATTACGATGACAGTTAATTAATTTCCCATTAGCATACTGTCCGGCAGAGTGATGTGATACGCTGGGATAATGAGAAACTAGTTGAAACGGTTGAAATTCGATTAGCGCTGGAACTTTGCAGTCCATTATGAAAATTTTACGTAATTAGTTCATGGAATTCATTCACTGTGCTGAAATTCGACGTTGTACAAATGGGCCGCTGGGGGCGGTTACACACATGGATGGTAAATCAAACAAGTGATACTGAAACGCGTGGATAAAAGTTGGAAAATTTAAAAGTTTATCATTACTTACAACAATGGACAAGTCGAAAGGAATCGACCTGACCGCTTCGAGTACTTGCACCATATGGAGATGAGTGTTGACTCGCGTAATATTTATAAGATTAATTATTAACTATTAACTACTAACTATGAAGTATTAACAATTTATTAGATATTAATTTTAATCCTAAGTTAAATTCTAAGCATGAAAATAATACACTGACCACTTTTCTAATTATGTATGTTAAATATTAATATATTTAGTTAGCTGTTAAATTGGTTATTAGCATAGTTAATTATTTATTAAATTAATTAGGTGTAGATTAAAAGTGTATGTTAATTATTTTTGAGATTAGTGCTGTGGCGATAGGTTGGACAACTGTTGGCGTGTGCAGTCTTTTCGGGGGTGGTTGGTCGTAATGCGCAGTAGCCTTGCGATGGCGAATGAACGAGCGAGGGAGGCGGCGGATCAGTGGCGTGGCGTACGCACGGCTGGCTGGTCGGCGACGTTCTGCCGTCGCGTCGCGCGCTCCCCGACGCGCAAACCCTGCGTGCCGTGCGTGGATGCGCCGGGCGCGAGCGCACAAACTCTTCCCTCCTCCCTGCCGCCCCGCACCCCCGCGAAATCACTCGCAATCAGTGTGATAGACAATACAGCATATCTCCACAATGATATGACAATGACTGGATATGTAAACGATTGCGGCATGTTTTATTCGAAATTCGGTGCCTTTGAATAAATTAAGTCTGGAGGAGCATTAAAGTGGAATATAGACGTTATATTTGCTTGGGCTGCTTGTATGTGTATTTAGGGACGTGTAAGCTTGGGGTTGTCTGGGCGACCCTCCGGTCGGCCGTCGGTCGAGTTATTAAGTGCTCTTCCCTCGCTAAAGCGCGCATGAGAACAAATTACATTACTGACCTGTTCGCCGGCGAGTTCAGTCTACGAGTAAAACGCGAGTAATGTACTAGAGAGCCACCACGACACATCGACAAATCCACAAGGTTTTCATTATTGCCTCATTCTATCATTTCATCATTTCATCGTTTCATCGTCCCGAAAATACGACGAAATAATTGCGCGATATTGTTGTACCGGCCCGCCGCACACAAACAGGAAGCATTTAAATTCCATCCCCGTCTTAATCCAATTCCGCCGCTTGGAAAAGTTCAACTTTAAGTATTGAAGATGCGATTATCCGGAAGTTTGTGGACCAATTGGGTTGATTTAACTGCTGCCACAGCGGCTGCCCTCACTATATTCCTATTTTTGTGTGGTTGGCTTCCTTTTATTTTCGTTTATAGTTGATTCCGGACTGCTGCCTTTCGCCAGAACCCTCGTTCTAGTATCTTTTCCTCAGTAAAGTGAGTGTAGCTTTGTCTTTGTTGCAATGTATTATACGTTGACTTGACGGACGGGAAAGTCTTTTACGGAGCTGAGTGCGTATAGTATGAGCACTCAATTTTGAGGGTGAGCCAAAATCATCCCTCGTGCAATGTGCAATCATATAAGGTGGTCGGTCATTGACCTCTTATACGCTATGTAACCTGAAGTTACATGGATTTCCCAGAGATTGTAACGATAGACTAGGATGAAAGCCGAAATTTGCTGAGTCTAGTATTTGTACTAATTTATTTTGGTTTTTTGTTGTTTATGCGTATAGTCCAAACGTAATGATAACAATCGTTATCCAGACTAACAGCTCTACATCGAAGGATGGGAAAAGCGCTTTCGCCTTTGTAATTGGTTTAATTTCAGACTGAACAGGTTTCCGTCTGCACAACGTGTGTTAGCTGCGATCTCTCAATAAAATGCTAACGTTATGGACTACAAAGAGGGCAACAAAAAGCACAGCTACACTCAATATCAAATTTTACCAGCCGTAATTTTAAATATGTATTTGTACAAAAAATCAATTGCGTAAGTGCTATAAGTGAGATAAATAGATCGAGCCGACGGAGGCGGCTGCCGGGTGGAATTAAAGTGGAACGTGCCCTCTGACCGCATCACGGGCTTCGCGACCGACACGTCCCGCGGCGATCGCGCCAAACGTGATGTCATCCAACTGAGGGTCTTAGCGCACCCGAATTTAAGCCCCGGCGCACCAAACAACCAAATGCGGAATAATTAAAATCAATTAATGCATCTGAAATAAATGTGAAATGGAATAGTTGGATCAAGCTTCTCAAGAGCTTAGCATCGGGGAAGCGGCGTTATTTATTTACAGCAAAGCGATCGGCACTTTCGCCGAGCGGCGAAAAACACACATCGATTGGGGAGCGAATGTGAAAGTTTGGCGCTCAGTTCATAGGGCGACCGTCTAGCTCTATACGTGACCGATCTGCTGTCTCGCGGGAATCGCGCACCCGAGATTTCCCCCGATGAAACTATTTTTCGCGCCTCGCGGCAAACGCGGTGTAAAGTTCAGTAATTCGTCGGTGCAAATCATCCATCATGGCACCGCAAGGTTTGGGATCTTCAAGAAAAGATTTAGCTACTAAGAAACCAACACCGAACTCAAAAACACTCAATTAATCAAATGAAAAATATAGTTTAATTACATCCGACTGCAGAAAAAGTCCCCCCTTATCCAAGGGTTCAGTGTCCGTCGCATTTTCCTGCACTTATTTATTCTTTCATATTTCCTCGAGCATTTCCAAAGGAAGCCGTGTCCGTAATTAAAGCCCGCCGCACGTCTAGCATCAAAAAACTCTGGCAGGCATCGGCATGCGGACTTTCTAGAAGCCACTAGCCGCCCACATTATTGAAGTTTTCTTTACTTCGTTCATTTCGCGGTGCGGTTTGCGGTGCGATTGCACGAGCGGCCGCCGCAGCCGCCACCGGCTCATGAATTCGTCCTGATGCAACGCACACAGTCGCGCGCGTAATATAACGAGAAACGTGCCCGCCTCGGCGTCCAGGGAATTCGAACGCGCATCTTCGACTCAAATAACAAACATTGTGCCAGCCCGAAT
The DNA here is from genome assembly GCA_025400035.1 of Tetradonia laticeps. NCBI lineage: Eukaryota > Metazoa > Arthropoda > Insecta > Coleoptera > Staphylinidae > Tetradonia > Tetradonia laticeps. The sequence continues at coordinate 680,678 of JAODVP010000007.1, forward strand.
ATAGACTGCTTTTACACATCTTTCTGCGTCGGCCGGGAACTTATTCGACGAGCTGGGTAAACATGTGTTTGTTTGCATAAGGAAAATCGAAGAGGAAGAAGAGATTCCTGCCAGCAGCAGCTAGCATTGAAAATTTAGCAGCCTTATACAATTAATGGAGTTTATATTATTTACGTTTAATTTTCTTCTGATTGTAATTTACAACAACTCACAGAATGGGGGTTATATCCCCTCTACTTCGCCTATGAGTCCCGGTTCTCGTTTATCATAAAGAGTTTTTTCTGTTTTATAGACGTATTAACGTCAAAATTACAATTTTACTTCCCTTACAATTGAGTTAACATGACTTTAATCAAAGCAATTCAAATGTTAAGATATCCTTAGCTGATTAAAGTTTACATTTATCCCCAGGCCCGCATCCGATAGCAAAACTCTTATTTTCACTCCATTGACGACGTGATCCTTATTATCTGCTAGCAATCGCTCTGACAGGTTATTACTGACTGGATGATTCATAATAAATCGCGTGGTGGATAAAGTTGAAACAAGTGCCTATAAAAACTTGTAACTGTAACCTAACCAAAGGATAGTTTTGTATTTCTTCACTTCTTCCACTTCCTCCGCTTCTTTCACTTTGTTCAGGTCCTCCGCTCCCGACACTAGAAAACTCATTATCATTCCCAATGATCTGATTTGACAGAAAATGTGCTATTTATATTCCATCAAGAGATGCTGAGCAATTTCTTAAAAATTTCGAGGTCGTGAGGGTGCCGAACACGTCACTGAAGCCGCGTGCGTGTCGCTGGCAAGTTTCGAATATTCCGAGCGCGTCGGCTTCGTTTTCGATATCGATCAACTTTTTCGCCGCCCTCGATCCGTGAGATTAGATTGAAGCCGCGCTTTGATCACCCACCATCGCATAGATGCGCCGATGGATGGATAATTTCCATCCTCATCCTCGGCCTGATTTTCATCCCGAACTTGCTTCCAGAGATAATCTGGATGTTTGCGATGTTTACTCTTCGAGATCATTGAGTCGCAGACGAATTCCAAATACAAGCGAATTAGTAATTCCATACTAGCTAATATTGTTTTAAAATAAGATAGACGTAGGTAATGAAAGAATTTAATTGGATACGGGAGCGCTACTTTAATTACAAAAGACTGCTCATCATCAACATCCTCCTCGCTGCTTCACGATAACAAACAAGTTGATCTTTTTCTAAAGCTAACAAGATGTACGTACTCCTTATATGATTCTTAGCCGTCGGCAGTCAGCATGACGCGACCCTTTATAATAAAGCGCTCTTCAAATATTTGTAGCAGATTTAATTCAAGGGAGGCGTGTGCCAACTTCCAAACAAGTTTCAAAGAAGGGAGTAACAAACTCCTCACAAAAATCGTGATTTAATATATTTTTATCTTGGCAACAATTTTTTGTTGTATTTTTTCGACCTTTCATACAAACCAAACCTTTATATTTGTATTTCCCAACGTCGATATAGTTCTTCCTTTTATGCAAAGCAATCGTCGATTTGCGATATGCGTTTGATTCGGCAAGGTACACGAGTTCCTGCGCTATGAAGCATAAAACATTTCCTCTCAAAGCGGGCGCGCGCTTATAATTTCGGATCTTGCATGGGTTCTTTTCATCATTGACTTTTTCCGTGCCCTGTAGCGAAGCCAAAGCACCTGCACATAGCGCGGTGAATATTGCGGGCCAAATTCATTAAGTGGTTTCTAGGGGTTACGGTTGTCAGGAAGCTCATTGAAAGCTACTATACTCCCCGTAAATGTATGAATAGTGATTCATTTCATGTTTAATATTGGAGAGGGACAAATTTCTTTTGAGCGCATTTGAATCCAATTGTGGTCATTCCATCGCGCAAGGACGAGACGCTGTCACAAGCATCCTGGTTTCTATTGATCCCTTCTCACCGCAGTTTGCCAATGCCATCAGGTCCCCGCACCCCACCTGCGTCCTGCACGGCGTTGGCGAAGGCGCCGGCCAAAATGCGGCGCGCTGCGTTTTCACCGCGCTCGTTGTCGTTGATACGACAGCTGTCAGTTGCATACTCGGTCGAGCTGCGAATAATGGCGACACATGTAGCTTGCAACCACACCGATCACCTCATTCTCTCGCATCGCTCACCGCACATTTCTACCCACGTTCTCCTCACCAAGCGCAAGACCAACGATGTGATACAGTCGCGATCGAACGTGTTCTCGCCCTGAGGAAAGTCATGGAGATATGCATGCCATGACGAATAAGCCCGCATGTCAAGCGACACGAAAATAATGTGGCAAGACTGTGAAAGTTTTATGAGGTGAGCGATGCACGTCTCGCACGTGCTAGCAATATGCTAGCTCAGGTGAAGGTGACACGAAATATCAGAAAGGAAAATTACTGTTTGTTCTACCGCACCATGTATTGTTTGTAGAGTGTTTGGTCAGTTGAGTTAATTTCCTCGTTTGGTATTCAAACCATGCGGTCATTTAATTCGGCCAAAGTGCGCTGTTAAATACCCACCAGCCGACACGCACGCATGACCCCGCACATCAAGGACACGCCGGCATTCCTTGCGAAGCCCGCACACCGAATGTTTCTCCAGGCTGGATACCTGCCAATTATGGTGTTGCATGTGTTATATTTTCAGCAGGGTCGAGCGTGCCACCACTAACGACAGTGGGTGTAGCGTGAGTGCAGCGCAGGAATCAACGGAACGACCACCAGTTGCTACTTAACCGCGATATTTCCTGTTGCTTGTCGCTGGCAGGCCTGCAAGAAAACACTGCCGGCCTGTTGCATTCGAAACTATTTTCCTACCATCGCCTTTTTAGAGAACATTATATTATCAACAAACATGAATTACAAACTATAAACTAAATTGTGGATTCTGTATTGAGGATTCTGTATTGGGAATGAGAAAAATGATTAATAGCTTCCTGATTGTATTTTAATGCGAAAAAAGAATAATCCAACGTGTGCGAGTGTGGAACCAGGAATGATTTATTATTTCCCTTCAAATTGTGTGCACACAGCGCCTCCACCGCCCTCGGAGCTCGAAGACTTATAGGCTAGGTGGAAATCGATTAGTCGAAATCATTCGACAATTAATTTGTCCACCCAAACGACGCCGAACAAAATGTCCCGGAGTTGAAGTCATAAATAACTAAAACCACTTGTTACTGGAGGAAGTAAATGGATACAAATTACGACCAATTCATCTAATTATATATTTATTTCCATAGCTATTTCCGTACTAAACCAGGAAACATTTTTATCTATTAATGTTTTCGTGCATAGTTAAACCCCTATTGCATTTTTAAGCAAGTTGGTAATGTCTGTTATTCCAGAGACGCTGAATTTTCCGTTGCACTCCATTTATCTGGTGCAACGCGTGGTTAGCTCAAGGTAAGCCAAGATGAGCAGCCGGGAAAGGATGGAATAGGGTTGACCTATTTCAAAAGCCCTCGTAAGTCGTAGTTTGCACCGGATGGAATAGCGAGTGGAAGAAAGGTCGCAACCATTTCAGTGCGAGTAGAACAATCTAATCGAAATCCAGCGATTCTTATAAGATCAACATTTTACTTTATATTTGAGTGGATGGAGTTCGAACGGCTTGGAATTTCTGGGTAAAACGTAAACAAATGACTTAAATTCCGTTCCAGGTTATTTTCATGAGTATTTTATATTCTTTGTTTAGTAAAGTTGACTAGACAAAGGGAATGTTTCGTAGATCTTTTTGGTTAAAGCGTGTGTATAGCACGTGTGCTGGCGGCAGAGCTTTTGATCGGAGCCGCTCAACAGGTGAAGCGCGCAGCCACCAGAGCGCCGCAGTGCCGCGGCCCCAGGGAACGCTTTGCAGACGAGCCATGGTAATGCATAAGTGATGCATTTCCAGCGGCTAAAGAGCGCGTATCATTTGGTCACCCTCGGACGCCTTTGAGCTCCACGTTGGTCATTTTGATAGACGCGCGACGACGGCTAGATTTGGGATGCCGACGTGCTCTTAGGTATAAGTTGGTGGTATTAGGCTTTCAAGACGGTCGGATGCCGCTGAATACCAATGCTGGCGAGTGGAAACCATGGATTTATGGCTACGTGTCCTGTATAGCCAAGCTAGAGACTAGAGAAGTGATAGTGAGGTGGAGAAGTACCGAAGTGATAATCGGTTTTATGGTCAGGTTTTCTCTTCGTTTTTCATCATTCTCGCCGATGTGGAAATGAATTATTGATCGGTTTGGCGATGACCCAAGCAGTCATAGCAACCAGGACCTTAACCGAATTGATGTACCTAGCCAGAGTTTCCAACTTGAAACTTTGGAGCCCTTATTAGATTGCTGTGTGCTTAAAACCTTGAAATATATTAGTACACAAGCCCGAGCACCGCCATTAATGCCAAGCTAACCTTTTACCAGACTTTAACGTCTCATTCCCGGGCGTAAACAATTTCGTTAATTAAATCGGCGCCGCGAGTGCTCCTCGTTCGGTCCTCAGCGCTGGGCAGTTGATCTAGAAAAATTGATCCGCATTTTTCCAAGGTTTCGAAGGTGGAAAAATAACTTTTAATATCCAACGATGAAAACGGCAACAATATTAATTAAATTAAACGATACTATACGTCTCCGTGCTTCTAGGAAGCTGTAACGAGATAATGCAAGTTCTCCGCACGTGGAAAGTGCGCGTGCCGCGGTAGTGTAACTTTGTAAAAATCGAGCGAATGGCATTTTTCGTCGCTGCAGTGTAACTGCATTAGGTCCAGCGTACTTTCAGTTAATAGGCTGCTTTCATCCGGGGCGCAAATGCTCGTCGCCTCTCGGTAATGGACTTCATTGTGTGCGCCATTCGCCGGCGCCGGACTCGCGAAATTTATCAAAACCCATTTGGTATTAACACGAATTATGAATTTGCCCGTGCAGCGGCCCACCACGGTGGAAATGTATGGCGGCGCTGATAAAAAAGCCGCTTTGGCAAAAAAACGCTTCACACTTAAATAACTCGAAAGGGTGCTATCCGCTGTGAGTGAATCAAACGGAGGGTTACGTGCGAACGTAGTTTTATAAATCGCAAGGCCAATTAAAGCGGGTGCGAATGTTTTATCACCACTATAAAGTAATTTCACGCGCGCATATACTCTAATTTTCCAGCGCTTTCCCGGCGCGAACCCCAGAATTTCCGCTCTCTTTGTGCGCGCCGCGCGTTCGGATCTTTGTGCACTTTGAGGGTTTACCTCCCGCCTTCCGCAGCAGTTGCTACACTCCAGCAATTTATCTTACTTGATTAGTTTTTCTTGGATTAATTGCTTCAATTGTTTTTCTCATTTTGCTGCAAAATATTTCACGTTTTTCGCGCAACCAAGCAATTGAAGATGGAATTTTGACACTTTTTCCTACAGCTACCTAGTAATAGTGGATGAAACGTGACGCTATTCATCTCGTATCCGGAAAAACGAAGGCTCCTTATTTGTGGAAAGTTGGATGTCGTCGCTGCAGTGAAACACGACGCGAAGAACGTGAGCAGGCGCGTCCGCACGACCGAACTTAAGCACCCCTGCTTTAACTCGCAAACTATCCGTAGCCGGCGCCGCACAATACATAATGGTATATATAATAATTATCCTTAATGGTCATAAATTCTGCATTAATTCAGGCGCACGACTTAAAAGTTCGCTAATATACTGTCTCGGCACTTGGGCCAAGTTTAAACGACACTTTATTGCCCTTAAAGTCTAACATGCTACCGCTACATGACTTGCAAATTTGCACATTGGGATTTTTTAAGTAATGTGCATATTTTACATTGTATTATTCACAAATTTGTAAAGTTGGCCCAACGACGACGACGTATATCGTGGAATGCCGCCTCAGACTTGTATCGATTCGCAGCGCTATGTATCGGAATGTTGGAAATTTCGGTAAATCTTTGATCAGATTCCATGCAGAGGCGCATGCTTGACTTGCCGCACCCTGCGCCAGACTCTGCAGCAACTTCGTTTCTTCGTTATAATTTAGTTCCGTTTGAAAAGTTTCCGAGCGGCGGTTTTTCGATGTGCGTGCATGCATGTGATGTGTGCCGAAATTCCGAATTTCCATCGTCAATTTCCACCGAAAATGCGGGACGTACGCGTATGAATAATGAATATTACAATTCATTAGCCGAAGATGGAGATGGAGATTGATTGCACACCTGACCGAATTCAAGCTGGAAGCTGGGAAATTCATGCCTGGGAAATACGGAAAAATGCATTCTTTCAATTGAGACTTGAACAAAGCGAGACATTTTATTTCATGCGCGCAAATTCTTAGTAACTGCAGAAAAATATGCTTTCTCCTGCGACCTGACTCGTTTTATTATGCACGAATGTAATGTTAATGCAATTTAATAAATTTCCCGAGCGTGAGATATTTTCAAAGGTATCGTTTCTAGGCCAAGTTTTGTATATAAGAGAATTTCAAAGAAAGTTTACTAAATGTACTGTCGATGCTTGAAAAATAACAAATTAATTCCAAAGCAAGAGTTTTGATTGTGAACCATGTTGTGTATTTTTATGTTTCTTTGCAGTTCTTTGAGCGATAAAATGTCCCCAGTCTCATTTGAATCTAACGCAACCAATGAATATCGACTGCAGGCGAAAAGCGACAAGGCGCAAACTCATCTTCATCGCGAAGTCCTTACGAATACCGTCGTAAAATAATCAAATTAATGAGATTTTTGCTTGTCGCTTTTGTGCTCTTGTCCTTTGGTCCCATAAGACCCTATAAGCGATGACGAACACGAGGATAAACTCTATACTTTATCAACTCATCATCGTTTGGCGAGCAGTCGGGGGTACAATGATTATCTCGATGTTTATTTGAAATGGTAATGTTTTCGACGAGTTTCCCAAATGTCCAGATATATTTAGTCTGCTCGTGGTGCGCAGAGGTTGTCGGTTTTCGGTTTCGACCCTCATCTGCATACCGAACGAGGCGGAATCACTTACGGCACGATTTGGCAAATCTGTTTAAAAGCTTGTTAAGTGCTCTCGGAGCTTGCCCGCGCATCATCAGAGCCTGCGAAAAAGGGTAAGCATAGCGGATGGGGAAAATTGCTTTGTATCCGCTGCAGGCGCGGCCATTGCTACATGCTAAACGGCAACTTGCGAGTTTGAAGCGCGCTTATGAGACGCAGCGCTGATTTTATTCTGAAGAGGTCAGGCTCATCAATGTCAAAGCGCTAATTAGTATTCCGAACGAAAACGCCGAGGCACTTAGTGGGATGCGGCGACAAGCAACAACCGAGCGTATTTTGCGCATAAACTGTCATCTCATCAAGGGACAGCTGCTTAAGAAAAAGTCCTCAGTCTTCAAAAGATAATGTCAAATATGATTTTGTTCGAATTTTGGATTCTAGATAAAGGTCTTTATTATAAATTTGCTACGGTAAATATACTGAATAGTGGAGGTTAGTGTAGGAATGGATAGTGTAGTCCTGTTACTCGTATATATACATAACGTTGTAAAAAGCGAACGGAGTTCATGAGTAATGCATGAAAATCCTTGGTAATGTACTCCTCGCTCGCCGCCCTAAGCTATACGCGATACTATTAACGTTATTAAAACCCCGAAGTGAATTAAATGCGCTTTGTAACCGTATTAGAGCGACATCCTCCTTTTATTTCATTAAAATTGCAATGGGTTTCGCCCACGCTCGCACGTCCTCTATTTCGTCCTGTATTTCCTGCATTTTCCTCGACGTGCCCCGCCGGCTATAGACAAGTGTCTTGTTTTATTTTCGTCCGAAAATGGACAGTAAAATATAACGCCTCACATATGTGCTGGTCAATTGAGATATACCGAAAACTTTGGAAGTTGATAGTTGCAAAGTGATAAACATCGCTTTACTAAAGGTCCTACTAATGATGGTGACAGCTGTTTGAAAAACAGCAAAAACTTGTTTACCACATAATCCTCGCAAATTTAAATAAATTCCAAAGTTTGTTGTTGCAAGGGGAATAAATGGTGTGGAAGCAACGCTTGTTCCCATCAATATCCCCGCTTTTAACGCGGCTGCTATCATGTCCAACAGCTACAATCTGAAATTTTGAATTTAATATTCTGCCAAAGCTCTTCACTCTAGTGCTCCGGCGGGCGTACAAGGCTAATTGAAATTGAATAACTTGTAATTTAATAACGCGCTCGGTTTACGCTTATCACGAGCACATCCGCGCAGCCGGCGCAAATACAATTTGCAAGTACTCGGGAAAAATTGATCCCCGACCGCAATATATATGCACGAATGGAAACCACGTACCAAAAACGAATATTATATCTACGCTTTGCGCATGCCATCACATCAGAAATTTGTCAAATATCATCGTGAAGTTTGCGTAGACAACAAATTCGTAGTAAGCGTCGCCAGATTGCATTGTTGCACTGCTTGGCGAAATTGCTAGCTCTGAATTGGTGTAGCGACTCAAGTTGGAAATGATGTAATTAAAGTTTCGTGAGTGGCGGCGTCCGGCATTGTCGAAGTTGGCAGCCGTGGCAAGCCTGCGAAAAGATGGATGGCAGTTTGATATGATGAGGTTCAGTCACATTATATAGGATCTCGCAGTGGCTCTGGAAGCTTGCTGGAGGGGAATGTGTGCGCTATGATTGATAACGGCCTTGTACAGTCAACACTGAGTGTTTCCTAATTTTAGGACTATAGTCATCTGTATATTCCTTGTTGCAAACGTGGTGGGTGGGATGGAGATCTTTAGATTTAAATCTTGGACAGTTGGGTGTGTACCAGTGTCTGGAGGATTAGTCAATCATGCGACAAAAGTACTTTTAAAGACATAAACCGTTCGGCAAAGGAAGCGCTCGCGGAGCGAGTCCGATGTCGTGGAGACCGGAGGAAATCTATTGTGCGGTCGTCTCGAAATAACTGAACCATGATAATGTTAAACCGCCCGCTCGTCTCCACTGTACCGTGGCTGCTGCCCAACCCTCTTAGATGCTTCCAGTTGACAACCACTCTTACTCTGCTTTGAAGAACACGTGAAAATGTTCCCAGAACTGTTCAAACGCTCCAACTGCCAAAGTAAAGATTACATTTAACATTTAACATTTTCAGGGTTTAAGATTTACCATTCACAATGTAACATTTTACTGTTAATATTAATGTTAATTTCCCCGCTTTTCCCGCCGTAACTTGCAAATGTAAGCAATAAAACCATATTTTCAATAAGCTACTTTGAGAGAATTACCAGTAGGCATAGCACGCGCGTGAAAAGAAAAGTTTCCGGGGGGAAAATCACAACTTTGCTCATACCATTTCCGAGCCTCCTAACACGAGCTTTCCGTGCTTTTGTAGCTAGAGCACGAGTGGGCGGCAGTATGTTTGAAAGCCAAGGCTAGGAGTTGGGATGGAGTGAAGTCTGCAGAATGCATCCCGGCACGAAAGAATAGTTCGCGTAATGAACAGGGAACGGTCGGAAGTAAAGAGGCTCACTCGGCGAGCTCAGGAGGGAATATAAAGAAAAGTTTAGTGCCGAGGTGAGAGGTCTGCGTGTGGGTTTGTGTTTGCTGCAGCCACAAAGCGACACAGTGAGACCTCAAAACTCAAAAATTATATCCCCAAACACCAAATTATTTATTATATTTGTGATAAATTGTAATTGAATTGCCATTATTTACCTCACCACTTTTGCTATCTTGTTTGGACATTTGTGGACCGCGGCGGAATGCCAGCAAACACAAATGAATTGATTTTGGTTAAAGGCACAATCGACGAAAATTAATAATGCTACTGCGGTCGAGCATACCGCGAGCGTAATCAACATCAATAAACAGTGGCGGCTGGATTTCAGGCCGATAGCGCTTCATCATAATGGGCTCGCCAAGTGATCGATAATATTAAAAATTCAATCCTCGTTATCTCGCACGCACGTTGCGCGTCGCGATGACAATGTCAGGTGTGGTTTGCTGCGTTGCAGGGAGGTGTCAGCCGCACGCGTGATGGATGTGTCCAATATATTGATGGCCGCTTCCGGTGCGCGCGCATTAAACTCGCACTGTGAAGATCATTAAATGCCTGTTTTACGCTTATTTTATGCATTTTTAATCTAAAGCGTAGCAACCGTTAAATCAGTTTTTATCGGCGAACTCGTAAAGTACGGACTACACCTGGATTATTAGCGTGATCATCAACATTTAGTCACACATGGGACCAAGGGACCAAATCCAAATGCTAGATACTGTCTAGAATATGAAAATTTAATGCCTATACTATTTAAACTAATGCTAAAGCTTCAAATTCACTTTAACGTGAATACGTCTATAAAATTGGAATGTAAGGGCGGTTATAAAAAAAACGGTTTGGCTGTATCATAGACTATCTAACGGATATATAATGGATTTTATTTTTATTTGGTAATATTTTCTACTCTATTAATTTATAAAATTCACTGTCCTATATTAAACTTAGGTAAAACCACAAACCAACTAATGTTTTATCTATAAGCGGTATGTATTCACGTCAAATAATCCAGGAAAGGTATTTTTAATACTTGCATTTGTAGATAATAGACGAAAAATTGTATTTCGTTGCAATCGACTGGTCTCAATTGATGGACGCAAATTGGAAAGCAGAGAGTTTCGTCATATACCTATACGCATAGGGTGGAGGCGCCTGGCAGCAGAGACAACGCCACCCTATGTTATATCCGCTAGTGGAAGGAAGCCACAGCACCATATTATATTATCTATCAAAGGTTCATGTATCATGATGGATTAACTTCACGATGTTATTCATTAATTGCGGCGTACACACGTGTTGCCAGCTCCGCCTCTGCTCGCCCAAGCACTCAACGTCAATATAAATAGTTATTGGGCGGCGGGCGATGGCGGCGATGAAATTGTTACGACATCGTTCCGCGCGTTTCCACGCGCAGAACTTGCCATTAAGGGAACGCGCATTGTGTGAACATGAAGCCTACTTCAGCTGTAATATGACTAGATGTCTAGCGTCCACCTCAACCTGTCATCAATTTCGTTCGGAACGAGCTCGCTTGGCACGTTTCCATCCGACGGCGTAAAATATGCCGTTTACATAACCTGTTTGAGTTGTTAGGTAATGTGCACAAATAGCACTGTTTGAATATCGACCTGAGTGGGAAGAAAACTGGCGCCGCGTTTCTTTCAAACTATTCAGACTTGCAGAGGACATAAAACTTTCGAGGTGCGCTGCGAATAAATAAAGAGTAGTTAGGAAAGCAGGTAGATACAAACAACTGCGAATGGCGACATGTGATTGCGCGAGTATGTGGAGGATAGATATATCCAGTTATAAATAATAGCAGGATTAATTAAAGTCGTCCTGAGCAGTTTATGTGGACGCGGGCAGCGAGCATCTTGCTCGCAACCGCATTATGCGATTACGGGCAGCATTTTTCTCTCCGCCGTAAACGCTTATATTTATTCGAGTGGAGCATATTTTTGGTAGATAAAATGTACGATTCGTTGGCCGATAGCCAACCCAAGCGCCGAGCACCACCACATCAACCGGGCGCTATAGAATTCGACGAAAGCTGCGCCGAGAGTGTGCAGAGAGTATGCTGGGTGTGCAGAGTGTGCAGCTGGAGGAGTGGAAAGTCATAAAGCGCTTCGTTGTGTGTCGGGAGCGGCAGCGTTTACATCCCCATTACGCTCAACGATTCGGACATACTACGCGCACCGACGTAGATATAGCTCGCGAAAAATTCCAGCGCATCCACACCACTTGAAAATCATAGCTGCTCTACAAAGTGTGCACATTGCTGCGCAATGTTTGGCCGACCGAGTACGAATCTCGGGATCAAAAGGAACTCGCTGCGCGAAAAGAGTTGGGAGCGCATGTGATCGTGGTATTTAGTTTTATCGCAGTCGAGCGAGGAACACCAACATCGTCGACGAACGACTCCGCTAGGGATTTCCCTTCGGACGTGTCGTGATTCACGGTCGACCTGTTTTGGATCTCGACCGCGAACAAATGTTAAGATCGGCGACGCCGCACACAATGATATCGAATATGCGCTGCACAGGCGCGCAGCATTCGACCGGGAAATGTGCTCCTGCCGCCGGAAGGATGTGGCGTAGATAGCGGCCCGTCGACAATATATTCAGTATTAATTATGACCTCATATAAACGACGATGGCCGGAAACTCCTAAATGAACGCACTGAGATTGGATTGCTCGCTGGGTTTACCCAGCGAGTGTACCCACCCTCTGGCCTTATTAATAACCAGTTGGGATCACTCGACGCTGATCAAAAAGCCGGCAATGGAAAAACATTCCCGGAAAATCGTGCGCTTCTAATTACGGCCAGGCTTCAGTAAATATTTGTAAAATTGTGTGGATGAAAGTCTATCGACCGCGAGACTTAAAGCCATTCATTACCCTAGAGGGTTGATAACGGAAAAATCTTGCAAAAAAGTCTAATATGCTTACGCAACGCGAAAATTTCATAAGCTTAATATGACGGCGAAGACGCCAAATTTATGCAGTCGATAAATTGTACATTTCCGGGGAATTATTCAAAATTAAGCGGCTTTTCATAAACGCGGTATATTTCCCCTATTTTACACCCTCATAAAAGTATATTTCGATGCGTCTTTTTTAGAATTCGGGAAATACATGGATGAGGACATCCGCTCTTCCTCCTGCTTAGCCGGTGACGTGGAGGTGGGTTCACCGGGTTTCTTACAGGCTTTCCTACTTTCGCGTTGTTGTTTTTCAGTAAATAATGGGATCTGTCATTTTACATTACGCTCGCGGCGTGGGGCAGACGCGCGCCTCGGGAAATACGACCCGCATGGAGAGCAGGACCAGGGATGACAGGCGAACCTGGCGGAGAGCGACAACGCTCGTGACATCCAGACACCCGCATCGCGCGCGAGACGGAATTGATTTAAAGCAAGATTTTAATCAGCGCAAAGCACAATCCTGCGTCTTGAAAGGGAGCTATAAAAGAATCTTCAAATTAAATCAATGAGCATTTTATTTCGAAACTCTGGAAGCATTCCTCGGGGAGTATAAACGCAGGCACCCGAGGCAGATTTACTCGTAGATACTTGTAGCTACATTAGGCAGGATCGAGACAAAGAAATGAAAAATGCGCAAATATGATGAGCTCTGACTCGGGCGCGTGGAAATATATTTCAAAATAAATTAAATTCAGCAGCACGCTGCAATTTTGCTGGTCGGAGTGAAACCCGTGCGCCGGAGATAATAACTTTTAGGAGTTAATATGGGCCAGGGAGTGCGGACGCGCGTAATGCAAGTCGACTGGTACACATGTTGCTGGCCGTAGGCGACGGGGGCGGCGCTTCTAATCCACGGACGCGCTAGAGCTGCAGGGATTTCGGCGGGAATTTACTCTTTCCAACGACGCAGCGACGCACTCATTCCTAAACCCCCGAAACCTAATAGGTTTAGAGCCCATGCGGAGCGAAATTGCTCCGATAGAAAATCTCGTCTGTATATGCCAAGTTCATACGTCGCCATAAAATAATATCTATTCTTTGTTTTGCGAGACCCATCTTCTCATCAGATGTTTTCTAGTACATGTTCTGGTCCAATTAGCATCTCAGTTTGTGCACAAACACGAAGGGCGCCTAATGGATCTGATGGACCGAGTTTGATTGGACTTAATTAGCTGTTCGCAATGTTTGTGTAACGCTGGAACGGAAGCCTTCGCGCTGACCGTTAAGAGGATTCCGCTGACTGGGAGTGACTGGGAATACGCTCAAAACTACACCTTCAAGGACTGGAAGCCTGTACATTTCGAACGTAATTTATGCAAATCCCCTGCAAACTCATGCCTAACAAATAACTTGCTTAGCCACATGCACCCGGATGAAGTTGTGCTTTTTTAAATACGCTCTACTTATGATGACTAGTACACATTGCGAGTGTGTGTGCGGCTGTGGATTTTCCGGCAGCCGCTTTGCCAGATTAGATTACCACCGCCGCCCGCAGCAGTATCTGATTAATGTTGCTCCCTTTGGGTCATGATTTGCCTGACTTGATGCTCGCCGCTCTGATGTGTTTATACTTGCGAACCCGACGCCGGGATCGTTACACATCATAACTTACACGCTGATCAATATTTGCTGAAATCTCCTGTGCACATTGCACATAAATTCATTTAGCCATAATTTGCTTCCAGGTTTGGATTTAGAATTTACTACATTTTGATATACTGCTAACTTTCAAGCAGCAGTATTAGGTTGTGTATGTTGCTCGGTTAGTTATAAAAGAGAAAAACTTATCTAAATAACACTGCTTGCAGAATTTGTTTGATACTTGTTTGATGTTTCATCTAGTCCTTGAGCAGCTCAGCGCGTAAAGAAGATTTGCACGTTTCCGAGAAATTCTCAACACGAAGACAGCAGACATCAAAGCGTAGATTTATATTATCGTAAAGAAAACGCGCTGTATCATAATATGAAATTTATTGAACTGAAAATTATATTAAAGAACAGCGTTTTTACGACAGGCCATATTTATTTGCGCGCAGTTCCAGAAAATGAAACGTGAAATAAACACGAAAGCTGCGCACGGAACGTGATATTCCGCCATTCTCTAAACACAACAACGAAATAATTTAATCAAACACTCTAATATTTACTTGCGACTCGCTAAACTTGCGCGCAGTGCCTAATATGATCATTTCCCATGGCTAACTTTAAGCGTTAAGCTTTAAGCTGTGTTTATTGAATAAAGAATAACTGCAGTGCAACTGCAAACTACTTTAATTAGTCGGCGAGAAATCCTGTTGAATTAACAAGCGAGGTTGCGCCAGTTAAGGTAACAGTTGACACACGCGCTGTTATTGCTAGTGTACAACCATTTGATAGTTATTGACTGATATCAGCTTTCAGCTTCGATAGCCTCCCAGCTCAACCATCAAGCAATCGGTCGACGCCATGTACAAGCCGGGCAAGGACACGTGAAGCGCGTGCTTGGCCCTACCGGCAGCCATCCAAGATTATAATTACTCTTATCAGATAATAGGCTGATGTAGTCGCATGTGTGTATCAGACACCTGCACGCGCGTGTCCCGTTGTCTATAATCTATACCAGCCCAGTGTGCGCAAGTGGCGAACAGATGCGAAGTGCTCCAGCTCAATATCGGGGCAAATTAGTGTTGGGCAAATGCAGCGTTTTGGAGTATCGAGGCATAGATACAGGATCTGAGGCGGCGTACACTGCTCCAAGGACTTGGAAACTTTGTTTCATTAACAACGCCGAAACTTCCACGAGTCTGACATGCGCCCCAAGAGCTCGTGTAATTATGGCTATAGATATTGCAAATGCACTAGGAACATTTAAGTTATTTCAATAAATTTTAACACATTCAATTTTAATAAGATGTGATAATTTACTAACGTGAACATAATTAAATTACAATAAAGGAAATTAACAGGATGCTTAAGAAATAAAAAACGACTCTCAGCAAGTTGGACGCGAGTTTGAAACAAGAGAAACTCAAATGAAAACTTTCAACACGAGCCATTTATTCTTCAATTAGAGGACGTTAATGAATTGCGCAGTAACATCGATGGTAAATATTGTTCTTACCCATTGTGATGGATATGGCCGAGTTGTTTTGGATGTATGGTACTCACCTGCAACAAACGATCAAACAAGAGTGATTAGTTGGAGCAATGCGCTGTTTGATTGCGCGTTATCGCGATACGACGCCATCACGCCTCGCGCGGCGATATTAATCTTTGTGGTGATAAATCAACGCGTTTGCGTAATCATCCGTGACCGTATGCTACTTCTAGAGTTTCCGCAGAGTATCAGCTTTCACACACTCATCCATTACTCACGTGCGCCCTCAAGGATCGGATGGAGGAGAAATTGAGTAATATACCTCTGCATTTTGATTTAATTTTTTAATTATATTACTTCCGGTTTAAACGAATAGGTTTAGAAGAAGGTTAGACTAGTTGTGGTGCTTTTATAGCACTCGAAAAGCAATGAAACGTGAATGCAAGCAATGACAAGCATTTTTTGGTACCTCGCATCGAGGGGGCCTTTGATGAGGATATAAATTCGTGTTGCGTGGCAATCGCCGACTGGGGAGCGAACACTCCGGAAGTAATGGTTGGTGTGTAAGGGTTTGGCGAGGGTGTGAAAATAATACGCAATTTGTTATGCCGCCCAGAAATCAATTCCAAGCGTACTAAGACAAACTGTGCAAATGCTATTCGCTGTTAAAAAGTTACTTCATTGTAAGTTTCTGTTAATTAATGTACAATATCATTTATTCACACTCGCCAATTAATCTTCAAATAAAATATTAATATTACACGCTTTGTTAAATTTCGCTCTCTTTACAATCCTTTGCTGATGTTTCACTGTTTCACTCCTCGCGTTCTAAAAAGATGAGATGATGAAAAGACGTCGAGCACGGACAGCGAGCAAAAAACTTATTAATGAATTCCGAGCCTATTATGCTACTGGAATGCTTAAATATTAAATTCCAAATGTAACTAAGAACGGACATTTTTCGGGCCCAGCTAGGGAAAGAATGCGCAATTCAATCAGAAATAATTACGCCGCCGGGCCGAGCGCTCGAAAACTGAAGGCTTTGTCAGGCACTCTCGAGTGAAACCCAGTTTGCTCGAAACCGAGTCGGAGTTGCAGTCGCAGAATATTAAGAAAAAAAGTGAAAGAAAAAGCCGGAAAAGTGAAGACCAGAGCGGTCGTCAGTGAAAGCCCTGCGCCTACATGGTTACCCTTGCTCCCTCGGGAGCACTGAAAACCCGCGCAATAAAAGAATTAAAGAGTAGCCTATTAAATATAAATGCAAATTGGGTGCCGATGATAATGACGTCTTCAGACGAAATAATCGCAAGACCTCGCAACCCGGAAATACGGCAAACCGAAAGAGGATTTTTGCTAATTGCTCATTTCTTCGGCTGTACTTTTCACCGCGCTGTATTTACGCTGCTGTAGAAATGGGGATGAAAGGTCGAAGGCAATGTCCGTAGTAGTTGATAGACCGCAAAGACCTTTGCTTCAACTCAACATTAAGGCCCAGTGTGTACCGCAGACATATCACGCGTGCTGATAATTAAAAGGTTACAAACGAAACTCATCAAAAGTCCTTTTTCCATCTACCATCTCGTAGGCAAGTTGAGAGTATGACGAAACTTCAGCCGCTTATTCTCGATCATAATTGAATTCCGAGTTGACTGAAAGCCGTGGCGAAAGTTTCGTGCGTGCTAGATAAGAGATTGACAAACTGGGCGTCTTCCCTCCTGCAGCGTTTCGTGCATAATTGATGCGGGGACAAATTAGACACGTGCGCCTAACGACGAGGATCGTCATTATTTCATAATGGATTATTTTCCCGCATGTCGTGTCCTTTGCCGGGAAATTGACAGCCTACCACAAGTGCACACTTTGTTGTCCTTTCCATCCTGCGCTGCCGGATGTAATGGCCGGGGCCGACTAATTTCTTCATTCCACTATTGGGAGCAATCGGGAGTAATAATGCCTCCCATCAGTGCGCTCCCAGCATCCTGGAAGTGGAAGTGGATGTGGAAATGGCAGCAGCAGGATGCAGGCGCGTCGGAGGTATCAGAGCGAAGCGAAACCGAATGCAATACTGATTCCTGCCTTCTATCAAATAAACGACGGCAATTAATTAGGGAGAACGCAGACGGGGCTGGTAATCGCGCTTTTTAAAGGAACATGCTTTAATTGCTGCCATTTTACCTTTTTACTGCTTTGATTAGAATAAGAATACATTTTTAATACGAAAACGGAAATACTAAACATTTAGCCGACCACTATAACAAAATATTGAAGCTATCAAAAGTCTATTCTGTAAATATCCACTAGGTAGTTTATTTCGCCCGAGAATATTTTCCATCCTCTGTAGAACTAAATACAACATCCACGGACATTGTTGAATGTTTCATACGAACAGCATGTTTCATTCGACAAGCTACTAGTCCGTGGTGCATACCTGGGATGCTGGGAAGAGGATGTGAACGATGAGAACTGTGGAACAATATCGGTTGTTACAGCGCGCGGAAAGGAAAACACAGAAACACGGGCAAACGCAAACTACCCTCTACCGCCTCCGCAGGTAATGGAAGAAAAATACCTGCGCCCAACATACGCGCATTGTATCACCCGTCGTTGTCTGGATGAGCGCACGAGATGAACTGGATGGAAAACAGCTCCTTGTTGTTCATTAAGGACGCATTAAACAATAATAAAGGCAACATAAAAGGACGTGTGCGCTCCGGCTTGATGGCGAGACAAAGATGCGAAGAATGCTTGTTATTTCAACAGCTACGTAACTTTGTTGCAGCATCTGCCGACGCGATGTGCAGCATAGCCCTCCATTCCTGCTTTCAATGGCCGACGCTTTGGAAATCAACTGGGAACATTAGCTTCAATTTATATCCGGATACTCTGTATTTACTGGGAAATTGGTATTAAGACAATAATGAAATTGGAGAGGCGAGTGAAGAGTTCTGGAGGGCAAATAGCCTTAAACCATGGACCTTGAACACTGCGGGGCATTAATCAAACTTTAATTACCTCGATTCTTGTAATTTCTGAAATTTCTCACTTAATATCAACAAGTCAGGTAATTGTTAATTAATTATGGATATACTTTATATTGTTTATGTGTGCAGAGTGCAGAATAGAGAAATTCAAAATTGGGGGAATAAAGAGGGGAAGGGGGAAATTTAGAAATGGATAAGCGAAGAAAATGGGGAATGGAATAAATGGGCAAATGGAGAAATGGAAAAACGAAGGAATGACGAACTGAACAAATGGGAAAATGGGAAAATTGAGAAATGAAGAAAATAAAGAAATAAGGATAACGAAAAAATACTGGGAAGACGAATAAATGAGGAAAATGAAGAAATGTGGTTAACGCAGAGATGAGGATGATGAAGAAATGTTTAACAACGAAACAAATTGTGAAAGAAAAGATGAGAAACACGAAGAAATGTGGAATACAAAGGGATGAGGGACACGAAGAAATTGCGAAAACGTAAAATTGAGGAAAACCGAGAAATGAATATATTTAAATAATGAAGAAAAGAGGAAGACGTAAGCTAAACGAAGAAATGAGAAAAACATAGAAATGCGCTACACAAAGAAATGAAGAAAATGAAGAAATCAAAATAATCAAGAAAGGAGGAACATTAAGCGATGAGGAAAGAGCAAAAATGATGAGGATAAAAAATCATGAAAACAAAGAAACGGGAACAACCAAGAAAGGAGAAAATGCCAAATAAAGATTATGAGGAAATGGGGAAGACTTAGAAAAAAGCTAAACGAAGAAGTAAGGAAAATGAAGAAATGTGGAAAATGAAGAGATTGGAAAAGTGAAGAGATTAGCAAAATGAAGAAATATGAAAAACAAGTAATGGGAGTTGGCGAAGAAATGAGGAAAACAAAGAAATGAAGGAAATGAATTAAAGAG
>JAODVP010000007.1:708054-722486 GCA_025400035.1 Tetradonia laticeps
TTAACACGAATGCAACCTGAAAGTTACAAATTACTATAATGCATAAGGAAGGATGAAATAGTGAGTGCATTTTCTCTTTTTTACCACCACATTTTTCAAAAAATAATTTTAAAAAGGTTCTATCTCTCGGTTTTTACTTCCGGTTTAAAACGGAATAGAACTGAAATATGAAAATTGCAATGAGGCATAAGGCAGCAGGAAGGATTGGGTTGGCTATTTTCCAGATTTTTCGAAAATAATTTGGAGTGTTGTAATTTTCGACACTTACATCCTTTACATCGTGACTTTACAGAAGTGACCTGAAATTTGAAAATTACGATGACGCATAAAGCTATAAAAAGGGTAAACTAGTTCATTTTCTCTCTTCATTCCCACATTTTTCGGAAACGATTTTAAAAGGGTTTTAAATTCCGTTTTTAACTACCGTTTTAAAACAGAACTGACCTAAAACTTGAAAATTATTACTACTACTGGTTAATATGAAGTACAACGCTTCAGGAAGGGAAGACTAGTAGATTTTCTCTTCACACTGCCACATTTTTCCGAAAATAATTTGAAAAGGTTACAATATACATCTGGTTTCACTGAGATACGTCCAAACAAATTAATTCAGATAATCAAGAATCTAGGCTAATATAGAAATAAAGTAAACAGTTGTACTTGAATGTTTTGTATTGTTTTCCTTACATTGTAACCGCTGGTATGTTGTTTCTCCATGATTTATTAGTTATTTATGATGCAAAATAATAAAAGCCACTGGATTGAGATGGATGCTTTGTGTATATTCGTAATTACGTTTGCCGCCGCCGACGGCCAACCAGACGGCCGGAAGCGGCGCACATCTGCGCTGAGATGCGCGGCAATATATCAAAACACGCGCGAATAAAATATCGCCTGCATCCTCCGGGAAATCACTGCGCTAGTGTATAATTAGAGGCAAATATTCCACGTCTAGACAAACTACAAGCGCACCAACGTCCACTCATCCAAATGGAAGATGTAATTTTAATTTGGTAAAAGTTTTCAATATCAGTCTATTTATCCGCCAGCACCAAAGTCGCGGCAGGACGACAGCTCAAGTGTAATTGCAGCGCGGCGTCCCTTAGAGGGTCCACCCTCGACAATGTACTCTCGAAAATCCTCATCCTCCGACCTTTGTCGCGCGCCGCTAGAATGTGCAAGTCAAAGCGGGAAATCCGAATGCAGAATGCAGCGTCCATCTGTGCGCTTGTGTCCTTTGCGACCAAACTCTCGCATGACCAGCGCCCGCTGAAATATTCACTGCAAGTACTTACTGTGTACCGAGGCTCAGCCCGTTTTCAGTTTAGTCCGCTCGACTTCAGCCCCGCACTGAGATGGTTTGATTTGCGTTCGCTTTGGGCCATCGTCGCCCTCGATTCATCACCGCCACGAGCGGATGGTGCGCGCAGATAAACAGTTTATGCTCGCATGACGCCGCCGCCGTCAGCAGCCGCGATCGATTCGCGTGGCGAATCTATTTGTCCAGCTCTCTTCGCGCCCATGACAAACTAGCTCCGCTGGATAACATTCTCTCTGCTTGAAATAATTTATACATTAAACATCCTCTGCTGCTGTTTTCGTGTGAATAGCTAGTATGAGATAAGAGATATAATAATAAATACGGTTTGTAAGGAGTTATGTTTGTTTCCTAAGACATTAAAACGCAATGTGGTTTTCTGTTCCTTATCGCGGTTTTACATCATCCTTTGTGCGGGTCACATTACTTCGTTTTAGTATTTTTTGTCTCGGCCATTGCGTGCTATCAACTGGGGCGTCTTCTAACAAAAGTTCAGGAACTTCACCAAAATAATACCAGTTGGAGTGCCAGCTTGCCGCCTCTTTGCTGAGATAATTAAAATATGTTTAGTAGTATACAACTTGGTTGCTGCTACCTAATGTCGCCAAGTTTTCTCTTGGGTCTTATTTTAGTCAATTAGTTATTTCTTTGTTTTTATTTGCAGTATTTTTTGTAGCCTTCTTTTTAGTGATTTTAAAGTCCTGTTTTTATTCCTCTTTTTGTTCATAACTTTTTTTTATTAAAAATGTAATTTAAAAAATATTTTAATATATATAGGTGTAACTAACGCAACGAGTCGCACCATACAAAGCAACGGACTTTTCCCAGCGCCTTCACCATGGATAATTCCCCATTCCTCATCTGAATAGATGTATTACAGGATGATATTACATGATGAATACGTCTATATAACGGATTTTTATTTGATGAAATTTTCTGTACTAATCTAATATATAAAATTCTCGATTCACAGTGTTTGTTGCCGAACTCCTCCGAAATGGCTGGGTGATTTCCAACGAAGCTTTGTATGTATGTTCGAATGGTCTGCGGATAGGTACAGCCAAAGTTTCACAAGCCCATCTACTAAGGATGCGCTACCCCAAGATTTCTTAATTTAATTTACGAACAAAATGTTGTCCTTTAAAAGCTTTTTTAATATTTAAAACAATTTCGAAAGTTTGTGAATAATGGAATGCTACGATGACAACGTTGTTATTGTATTTAGGTCCCTATATCAATATAAGCAATCATAAAATCAGATAAAATCAGGTAGAAATTTCAAAATGTTTATACATATTTTCAATTGATATTAACAAGGTACTGCTACGTTTCTAGCTAAAATCGCGTTTAGAATAAGGGCACGCAGGAGAACTCGAACGTTTTTCGATAATTACCAAAATTTAACGCCTAGTTTAAAAATCCTTAATCTTAAAAAATGTAGGTTAATTTACTTCCAGTTAACAAGTTCCTAGGCACATATTGTGGCTATTGTAAACAAATGTTTGACACAGATTTATTTAGATTTCATTGAAAACTATCTATCTGATGGAAAATTTCGTAATTCCGTAAAATAACCTAAAAATTGTCGAGCTTCTTCCCGAGCCGTGCGTGGTGGGTCATCATTTTATTTTTGCGTAATAGTTTCTTTACATCTTCAGCTATCCAGTGGTATCACAGCCTTGCAAGTGGCGGATACAACGTACCTGGACACAGCTCTGATCTTGTTGCGTTGATTACTTCCTTTATTTCAATTTTATAGGCGTTTTCACGTCCATATATACCAGTTGCAAAATAATAACGAAACAGCCTCTTATTCGCTACATATGTTTCGGTTTTTATTTATCGTAATGAACTCTTAAGTCTTTTAGCTATCCAGTATTTTTCGATTTATTGTCGATTTATTTCGTTTGTAATATAGGGACGTTATTATTTGTGTATTTGTGCTAAACATGAACCTAGCAGAATAGTATACCAGGACTCATTTCCACATCCATTGTTCTAATAAGAATTATAAGGGGTCTTTGTTAATGTACGCCTTGGAAGTTGGAAGGATTTTAGTGGGGACGGTTGAAACACTATATAAATTCTTTTTGGAGGGTTCTAGAAGCCGAGAGAGGACAAATATCTCGCTGCAACTTTAGTGACGCTTATGAAGTGTTAAAGTTGGGAATCACATGAACATGAATTGGAACACATACAGGGCGACTCAGAACTCAATCCATAAACTTTCAGAGCTTGACCAGTGATGTTTTCTGACTATATTGATATCTAGAACCTATTGTCCTTGATGGTTCGTTGTGGAGTTTCATTTTTTTTTGTTTTAGAACAACAAAATAGAAAAACGAAGCAAAGAACCATACGTTAGCTGTATCAAAAAGAAAAAGAAAAAGAAACCTTGGTTGATCATCTTCTGAAAGTTTATTGATTGGGTTCTGCCTCACCCTATATTTATCGTAATTGTCTCTCCAATTAGTTGTTTTAATATTCCACCGCTTAAAATATCCATTAAAATAGGTTTTATATATTCAATTCATGCGTTTCAATTGACCCGAATTGCTGTTTCGACGCCCCTGGGTTGGGGACAGTTGTAAAAAACTGATTTTTTTTTTAAATTGTACTTCTATAACAATATTATAGTTAATATATGCTCTTGCATTTACTGCATCTTTTGTATTGTTTGAGTAAGAAATAGCAAAGTTATGACTGAAATAAGTGAAATTGTTTCAATCCTACCAAGTCTACTCAGGGGAATTTCAATAAATTAATATTGACTGTTGATATGAATGATTTATTCCTAATTTTCCGATAAAACAGTAAAAATTTCACGTCATACCAAATATTCACCAAATCTACAAAAATGAATACATATCTTCAAAAACCATTATGTTCTTCTCTAGGTAATGTAATGCAGATTATGAAATTATTTGTCAAAATTGTTTTATCATGAGTAAATCTAGAGTTATACTACGTGCCCTACAATATTTGTTAATTATTTTACTTTTGACACCTTGTAATAATCATTGTCACTAAACGAATATCTTATAGGCAATAGATAGATATTGAAAACTTGCACGAAAGTCGTATTTCGTCTGAATTAAAAGTTATAGCAATTACACATTTCTATATGTCGTGAAATATAATGAAAATGGCCGCGCTTTTCCACGTGTGATGAGTCTGCATTCTATTTAGCCGTAATGAATTCTTTGAACCTTCAGCAGTTTTTTTGATTTATTCCTTTGTTATCCAGAATAAAGTCAAACTTCAGTTTGGACGTGTCAAAGTGAAAACTAGTATTTTTATTACAGTCCCTATATTCCAATTTTATAAACGTTTTTACGTCAAAAATACACAAAAAAGTTAAAGTTTCTGTTAGCCCTAATCAGTGTTATAGCAATTTAACAAAAATTATATTCCTGTCAAAACAAATTCATACAAAACATGAATAACATCATTTCAACAGAATTGAACGCGAAATGCAAACTGACAACAAATATTTGTAGATTTATTCACCCTGCAAAAAAAAATTTAAAAAGCGAAGCACAAACATTTGTAAACTATGACGAATAAAATACAGAATTAAATGCGGTACACGGAATATCAAATGAAGCAATGCTCAAATTACATATGACATCACATAAATATGTAAACTAATATTTGATTAAATTTTGTGTAAATTAATTTACAGCATTCGCTAATATAATTTTTATTGAGTGCAATAAAAGCCCCAGTAATTAATTTCTGCAATAATTCAATTTAAATACGGTTAATTGAATTTGCATGTTGATTTAAATCTAAAATAATGTAATATTGTGTATGTGTAATAATTTCATTTGAGCTGAATAACACTGAAAACGAACAATAAATAAATGGTGCCGAATGCGGAATGTATTGAATGCATGTATAGAATGCATTGTTGATACTATCGATTGTGGTAACCTTGATCAGATGATCGTGCTAGTAGATAATCAAGGTTAGATATTAATAAACGCGGTGCAAATGCAGGCAAATTTATTGCATTTCGATTGCATTTCGTTACAATGCATCACTCGCATCCCCAACTGTGATTTCCACATTTGCAGTTGCGTGTTTTTGATCGAGACCGATGAAAGGTGGCGCGGGGGATGGGCGGCCCCCTCGGGCGGGCGCAGCAACTGTAATTAGCGTTGCCATTCAAAGCGCATATTTCGTTTCATGTCCGGTTAATTTCGCGTTTTCGCACAAACGCCAGAGAGCCGGCGGAGGTGGCAGCGCTGTGTGCCAGTGCGCAAATAAATTGCTATTTGTCGTATTTGCCGACTGCGCCCGTGACAAACCAGCGACTTTGTGCCGGCTGAACAATAATGACAAACATTCGCGTCCGGCAAATATATCATCGGAAAATGCACTGCTCTGCTTGCTTTCACAGTGCACGTGCAACTAACGCGTCATATTTACACATGTTACATTCGCGATTGTATATAGAAGCGAATTCGAATATGTAGCGCACATTAAATAAAGTAGATAGTTTAGTAGCTAACAAAGTATTCTTTAGCGTTCCACCCCACATCATTTATATTCCTCAAGTATGACACTGGAGTTTTTATCCTTTATGAGGTAATCTTTACTCTTCATGCTCGTGTACTCAGATATGCGCACACCTACTCGCATTTCCGTCGCGTTAACCGACAGGTATAATAAGCGGCGGCGTTCTTATCCAGGACGGTGATAAAAGGGGATCCGACACGCCGCCGCCGCACGCGAAACACATCACGCAGAATTATGCCTCGCGATGCAACCGGTACTACGCTGCTGGCGCATGAATGAGGCATGAAAATATGGCACTTGGGGCGCGGTAGTTGCATGCCGTAGTTGCAACAAGTGAGAAACGAGCTTGTTTTGTGTTTTTTACGCGTTTCTTTTATGCACGCCCGGCGCCTCCACTTAACTAGCCTTGGCAAAAGCGTGAGTTTATGTGCTTTTGATTATATCGGATTACGCTCTAGTTAATACTATCTGTATGTGACTAAACAAATAATATTTTCAAGACGAATTATTACTTTGTAGCGAATACGTCCGCATTGAATGCACAATGATTGCAGTGTAGCAGTGGAAATAATTGCAGTCGTTTGCAATTCGCATGGTGTGGCGAGCGGCACGGAAAATGGGAAATGGGAAAACTGCACGTGATGCCATTAAATAATTCGATATGCGCGCCGCGTGCAATATGGCACACGTTAAGATCGGGTTTCGGCGCGCAGTCATGAGTTTCCGCTGGAGATGCGTTCATCCGAGCGTAAATTGATGCAGAATGCCCACTCGAGCGTGCCCAATAAACAAAGCCGGCAAATGATCAAAATAAGCAGGCGAGCGATGCGCAACAATCTTGAAAAATCAAAAGCGTCCACAGCAGTCGCAGACGCACGCATTTCGAGTTGCTTTGTGGCGCCTTTGAGTTCACAACAACAAACATACGCTTGTTTCGTGCCTGCATTTTTTCCGCCTTTCTAGATGGTACTTGTGCTCGTCCTTTTTGCGCGCGTCTCCTGCGGAAAATGCATATTGCAGGAACTTTTAATATTTTTAAAGTTTCCTTCGGAGACTTGTGAGACTTGCGCCTAGACCGAGGCATTCCGGGCAAATTTTATTTGATGCAACCTG
Source organism: Tetradonia laticeps (assembly GCA_025400035.1). Taxonomy (NCBI): domain Eukaryota; kingdom Metazoa; phylum Arthropoda; class Insecta; order Coleoptera; family Staphylinidae; genus Tetradonia; species Tetradonia laticeps. Next base: position 715,010 of record JAODVP010000007.1, read on the forward strand.
CATTTTTCACTCGCTCGCAAAAAGTATCTTAGACACAAGTGCATTGGATCTTTCCACTGAGGACTACAACGCAGCGTAGGTAAACAGCAAAGAACACTAGACCATTTTTATTGCAGCCGTTTTATGTTTCACTTGGCTTTATCTTGCTATTTTCACGTTTTGTTTGCGTACGACCCTACCAAGCCTTACGAGCTACAAACAATTGCGCGGCTGGAAGTTCTGGAAAATCAAGCGCAAATATTTAAAATAGCCGGAGAATTTTTAATAAACTGCCAATATCTGAATTTCCGGGTAAGTCATAAAATTCGCCTTTAGCTGCATGGATGATCGATCAGAAATTTCTAATAATATATGTAGACGCTTGTTGGGATGACGAGGGGTTCCGATTGGAAGTCCGGCAATCTCATCTTCATGCCAACATGGGCAGGAGCAGAGAAATAGAAAACTAATTAAATTGAAAGTTTGCAAAGTTTGCCGACAAACTTGGAGATTCTAGCCTTCTGCAAGTCACAATTATATAATGCAAAATTAACAAATTCCTATGAGCCTTTCAGATCTATCACTACAAGTTTCAACTCCACGCCCTGTCGGAAAATTGCCGCAATTCACTGCATATTTTCGCTTGCCTGACGAATTTCCAACGCTCCATGGCAACACGTGTTAACGAAGCAAACAAACCGGAGCCGCCGATGCTTCCAATCACACGCGGAGTGGCTTAATGATATTTTGTGACGTTCATTAAGTGTATTTGTCTAGCTGCGGCGACCGCCGCGCGCAGACAAACTGTCCTGACGAGCCAGTTCTGCTACACACCGCCGCCCACACTCACAAACCAGAAACGTACGTAAACGGGATTCGGGTAAACGTGCATTGCATCTGGTTATCTCACTTATATAACTTGTAATAACCGCAATCATCGTCCATTCATATATTAAGTAGGGAGGAGAAGTAGATTGGATTAAAATATTTCTGTTTGTACTATGTATGAAGTATACGTTTGAAAAACTGTGTTTGTTCAATTACCAAAATTGCGGGTCGAACAGGATGTGGTGCTCGATATACAGGTATGTTAGTTGCTAGCCGTACTGTCCACAGGATCATTGCGTCGCAATTCCATTTGGATATTGGGGAAAATTATGTTTTTTATTTGACCGAACAACAAGCGTGGGCTGATAATCCGTGCTGTTTTAGCTGGCATGCCCTGCAGCTGCAATTACTCTTTCCACATTCCGGGATGGATTGTCACAGCGGTGATATCAAATTGTTGCTATCGGAATTTTCATATAAATGGAAACCACATACCACTGGCTATTATAGACCATAGCATAGTAGCACTTTTTTTTCGAGTTGTGCTCGGTGGAAGCGCCGGCTTAACTTCGTTACTTCTTGTAACAAAATTTTGAAGTAAATGCTTCTATATTTACAAACTCCAGTACAACAAAATCAAAGTATACAGTTTAGTGTTGTAGCTCAGAAAGTTTACTTTAGATACCAACGGAAATAATATAATGCTTTATATAGATGTATTCACGGAAAATTTTTTCCAAACGAAAACTCTGCCCATACTTCCATTTGTGACCAGTTAATTTAAATTTCAAACATTCATAAAAGACTCTTTCATCCAAACCTAGTTAATATTGAAAATTTAGAGTGTCTATTGTAAACAAGAAATAAACAAAGATTCCCTCAATTCCTAGATAGAATATGATAATCCAACTTTGGGTAATTAATCAAAGGCACTGTAGAGCTCAACAAGTCCCACCCTCGACAACAATAATTCCGAAAACATGAAGATCATTACATTTTAAAATTCCTCAAAGTTCAGCACACAATTAGTCCTTTTCATATGTTTGTATACATAGTATTTGTCTGGCTGCAACCCGTCAATTATGAGAACATTTTCCAGCAGGTTGTAAACGGATTACTAGAAGATTTATGCGCAGCCAGCCACCCCCTACTCGCCGCGAAACAACGAAACAAACAAATTCTGAGAGCGCGAACACAACGACGCACGCCGGCATTGCAGCGCTCTAATAAATTCTCAAAAGTGCTGCAGACGGCAGAAAACGCCGCCCCGGAAAGGTAGACATTTTAATTACGAAACGCTTTCGCCCCGAATTCGAACCACACACCTGACGCCGCGCCGAGAGAAATATGAATGCGTCCAAAAATATATTACAACTATGCGAATTGCACATAAAACACTCCATATTTTATTTTATCCGAACATGCAGACGTTCGAAGTTACTAGTAATTAATCGTTACACAATTGCAATTTCGTTGTGAAAAGAAATGCTTGCGAAATGCGATTTTCTGCCAAACAAGCACACAAAAACATCGCCGAGTGAAAAGCCTGTCAAATAATTGTGCGTGCACGATCAACAGGGGTGTTTTAATCCGCCCGCTTCAGGCTTAATTGTTTTCGAATGTAAAGTCCGCGAGTTTAATTAAAGATTTCCCGCTTGGCCGTCGACAAAACCGTTTTCACTCCTCCACGCATTTTTTGCATTCGATGCTTTTTATGCAGCCTGTTATATCTCCACGATCGCTTCCAATAAATAAGTGATTGATGGAGTTATTATTGTGACTAGTTCCAAGCGCGGCCCAGTGCAGAGGTGGCTTCATTGGCCCTTTAGAGCTTCGACATCAAAATCCATCTAATCCCAGATCAGCGGAATAGTTTAATCCTTTCGGCGAGCGCAAGTTTCTCTCCGGCTGCCAGATAAAGACACGGCCTTGTTGGGAGTGCGCGATGGCCCCAGCAACGGGAGACACAATGGGATTTAATCCCGGAGCGTACGAATCCGCACGAAACTAAAAACCATCATTTCGCTCATTTCGACCTCGCCGTCCCAGTATACTACAGTTAGCTTAGACTTTTGCCTGGGCTTCCCGCTGCGGAAGAAAAGTCGATTGATGGTGTGTGTCAAACACCAACCTGACCTTAGCAGTCCCCACGGGTATATAATCCGACAACTGTAGCGATGTTACAGAGCGCGTTACTGAGTCTGAAATACGCGCACGGCTTAGCGCGCGTTGAAATGAACGGTTAATTGAAACTAATTCAAACTATGAAATTCCATTACGTCTGAACGTGTAGTGCAGCTGAAGTGGTGTACAACAGTCGGTTTTAGGCAATGACACCGTATAAATTAAAACGCGTGTAGTTCTAGGTAGGCATAGGCATTGAAATCTCTGTTTGTGGCCTTGGCAAGGAAAATTGAGGTCCAGGACCGTTAAGATCAGCAGAAACTTGAATTTTAATTAGAGCCTAATGGTTGCTGTGAAGACGTAACGCGGCGCTTGCGGTGGAATTGGTTAGATTACTGGCGAGTGTGGATTTATGGCCCGCCGCGCAAACTTTCCTGCAACGTTCCTGCAATGTTCCAACGTTGGCCAACCACAGCGACAGCGCCATATATTAATTATATACATTTACCGACACATCAAAGCAGAATTAATTATACAATAAGGCTTCAACCGCAGCTGGATTGATTTATAAATGTAATATTTTGGATGTGGGTTTTAACACATCTTCAGTGAGATCGATTTTCATACCAAACCTGGGAGGAAAACCAATACGACAGCTCGCAATATGTGCGCATCTCGAGTTACAATTTTATATTTTCCGAGCCGTGTGGATATATTTGTCGTCTAAATTGAAGCGACAATGTTTGAATATATGTTTGGGGAATATAACGCTCACGCTTGTGTTTCGATGTTTGTGCTCGATTGCTCCAGGAATTTTTTCCGGTATTGCTATTGCTATTGCTTTTGGGACCACAGATGAGAAATATTACAGAGGGAAATTCCTAGAACAGGAGTACATCCAAGTACAATTCCAATGTTTACAGGTTTACCTCTCTAATTTCTATTTACTAACTACAGCATACAAAAGTTTGTGTTATTTCTCCGGCTATAGTTCCGAAAATAGAATGACATATATACCTGATGAACGCAGGGCACATCGACGTGGGGTTGGTCCGCGTTCAGGTACGAGACGTCCCTCTGGATGCGCGTCGCGCGAAATTGGGATCACCAGCGTGTGTTCGGCAAGCGTGTTCGACGACACTGCGTGCGTGAAGAACTAGCAACAGGCGGCAGCGGCGGCGTGTTTATGCCGCCGACGGGGAGGCGCCCAACGGTGGAGGGCGGCGCGGCGGGTGCGCACTAGGAGTCGCTTCGTCCGCGTCGTCATGCCAACGCGCCAACTACCTCCCGTGCACGCCGCCGTCGCCGGCGGCGGGCACAGCGCAAAAAAATGCCGAAAACGAGGACGCGCGACAAGAAAAAATAGCTATGGTTATGCAAGCGGCAGGTGCGCACGTCAATTCGCTCATTTCCAACTGCAGACCAACGGCTCCTCCTAATTGCCCCCGGACGTCGCATAATGAGAAACCCATCGGGTCCGCATTCCTCACTTCCTTCCCCATGTCCCTCTGTCACTCAGCCCACCATCATCTCTTTCTAATACCCGCCGGTCGCAATCAATTCCTGTATGCACGTTTGCCATCGTAGAATTGTGTTACCAATGGTTACCACGCGGCGATCGCCAACGCACGACGTTCGACTCTATCAGCCGGCGTGGCGGCGGCTCACGTGCCGCCCCGCTTCAGCGCCGCCAACCAACGTGCAAGCAGCGAGCACGCGTGAGCTGGCACAACAGGTTATAATGAATTTCTACTAATTAGCCGTCGACTTGGCAACCGACGGCTTTATGCCGGCGTGGATAGTATCGCAAACAACTAACGATCATAAACTTCCACTGATTATAAGTGGAATCTCGGTGACAATCTGTCCCTGCACACCACAACCTACCCACGTGCCTCATATCCTTATGTGATTATGGAAAACATATTTCCTTGTATATAAACACGTCATAGAAAACGACAATCAAAAGCTTTTAGCTTAACAGCTCCATGGATCTAGATACTCGTATTGAGATCGTACCTGAATTATTTGTGGGAGAGGAATTCGGAACGGGATGATTACCGAAGTTGTCGCGTCCATCACCCTAGGGGTTGGATGTGCAGATAGTCTTTATTGCTTTGTTTACGTCGACGTGGCGCAACGCATGCAAGTTTATAGAAAATAATCGAAGCTGAAAGCTTGAAGGAAGACATAAAAACAACAGCACCTTAACCGTAGAATTTAAATGTCATTACCTAATTAACTGGTACGTCCATTCATGCGAATCGAAGAGGAATAAAAATTGCGGTCGCTACTAATTAAAGTCCGTTGGGAACTTTCCAATGGTGGAAATGGTTGCAATGCGTTTAATTGTAAGCGATCGTGGTCACTGCAGGATTCAGCAACACTAATGAACATGCAAACCCTTTTGTTGCCATCGATATTTACACGTGGCCCCACTAATATTAATTAAACCCCACACGCAATCGCGCACCGATCGCAAAAGCCACATCATGCTTTGAATTGAATATCAAAATTAATATGCTGCCATAATTATTATAATCCGTTTGAGATAATTATTTACCAAACATTTATTTGCGGCGCAGAGGAAATTGCAATTTGCAGGCGACGCAGCTGTATCACGTGGGCTGATTTGCATTGAATGTTTGTGCAATGAATGCATTGAATGTAGTAAACGATATCTATTCAAATAATTAATTAATTGAGCAAGTTACGAGGCTGCTACATAGCCTAGCTTTAGTAGAATTGCAAGAAGATTCGCGTGTTGAATACAGTTTCTTAGGTGGCTACAGGTGATCAGGGGATTTTCGATTGTTCCTTCCTGAAGACGCCGAGCAAGCGACCATTATTTGTAATGGTGTGATTGAGTGGTTTTAGCATGAAATAATCGAGCAACGGACCGATATTTCTCTACTTCAATTGTCGATACTTTCAGAACATGTTAAAATAAAACTATGTGTCCGCATCAGCTGAAATTTTGACTGTACCAATCTATCAGAATGTACCACATGCTAATAGGTTATGTACTTACCAGATTATTCTCAAACATGTTTCATCGCTACATTTATGGTTTATTGTAGACACTTACCTAAAACAAAAGGAAATTGAGGTTAGTTTTTGCAGTCCTTCAGGAATAATATACACATAATCATAAAATTGTGCAAATATGGAATCAAAATATTGCAGTAACCGGGACTTGAACCTCGATTAATTCCATATACCCTACTAATTAGGAAACAATATTCTAAATTTTCATTTATTGGAATACAAAACTTTTTGTATTCTTTCATAATACATAATATGCCAGGTACAGATCTAGATCTACTGTAACTACTGTACACGCTTGAACATCGATGTTTGCGCGCGATTGCTCCAGGAATTTTTTCCTGCATTGCTATTGCTACAGTACAGATGATCTCCGTTATAGCGTCATCACAGGGACCGTAAAAATAGTGACGCAATAACCGATTGGCGCTATAACCGTACAAGCAAATTTTCAATGTTATGTTTTCATACCACTTTTTAAATATTATTTTGTCTTTACCTTCTGAATAAGCCACACTACAATTTATATTTGACTATTCATATAAATATGGAAATTAAGACATATGTAGGTACACTATGTTCAATGAATAAATAGTTACATATTTAATACATACATAAAATTTATAATTAAAAGTATGAATATAGAAATCAGTACTGTTTTCTGATTTTTATTTCGTAAAAACTGATCTTACAAATCACCTTCGATTGTTTCTATGTCACAAATAATTTTCTAACTTTTCTAAAGCAAATTTTGTGGCGTGCCTTGAATCGGTCTAACCAGCCTGTTGTAATACGAAATCTCGTGATTCAGAAGTTTGGCAGGTTCATCTGCTTTTAACTTGAGTAAAGGACCACTTAGAGGTACATTTTCATTTCTTATTTTTTTAACAACATTAATAAAGCAATATCAACATCACTGCAATTTGAATCTCGTAGCCTCTTAATGCTACAAACGCACTAACAATATTAGTTTTATTCTTCCAAATCGCATGCACTCTAGAATATACTAAATCTCGTTCACGGCATAAAGTCGCTATCTTCTTTCCACTATCAATTTGTGTTACAATCTCAACTTTGTTAGTCAACACTTTTCTTTTCCTTGCACTTTGCTCCGTCGCGTTTGAAGTTAGCAGCTGCACTGTTTTGCTCGAAAAAAATTGTAGGCAGTGTGAAAGTCTAAATTTTTGCATAGATGTTGAAATGAGGTTTGAGCGTTGTCAGATGACGCAACAACAGAGTGCCGAACAAAAAACATGAAATAAAATACATTGGTTTAATAGGGGACTAGAACGTTTTTTTTTTAATGCGCCCTAAGCGAGTTCACGCACAAAGCGAGGAGATCAAATATTGGTTTAATCCTATCATTATAATTAATACAATTTCATAATCTAATATTAATTAGGTGCAAATTACTAATGAAAAGATAGGCTGTAACTGGGACTCGAACCCAGACCCCTGAGTTTCCGGCTGGGTTCGTTATAATAAGAACGACAAAAAATTT
>JAODVP010000007.1:722586-737731 GCA_025400035.1 Tetradonia laticeps
TTTTGAAAAATATTCGTCACCACTTTGTTTTAAGTCCAAAAATTCTAATTTTTTTTAGAATAACTAGGTTAACCATCTGACTTCATCATATAACACTTTCAGATTTTTATTATACAATAAAACTAAAAATAATCTAATTTTCCAATACGTGTTTTTCGTCCCAATCGTCCCATACTATGGGGAACTTGCGATGGGTAGAGGTAGCGGGGTTACTGGACCACCCAACTAAATTAGTCTAATTTCAAGAAAATTGTTGAAATTAATTTTTGATATTTATAAAATAAACATTGTTGTATAATTAAGAACTGTAATATTGTTGGTTTTACTATAAGAAAATATTCGAAAATATTTTTATCGAAAGGTTGATGCGGAGCTTAACTGCTTTCTCGACAAACAACCGTAAAGTACAGATAGTCTTGCTAGTCCACTAAAACGTTATTAAGTGCGTTATTATTGTTGTAGTAGAATTGAACGTTTGGCCAAAATAATTATTGAGGCTCCGCAACGTATCATCTATGCACATCTATGATTTTTTTTTCGAATCAACGAATGAAGGAAACGAAAGATACGCGACTGTCCCATGTTTCCCCTATATCTGCGTTTCGCCATCTTACTCCATAGGAAAATATCAGTAAACTACTTAAACAGATGTTTCCCGGTGCTCATTTATCGTAATGAATTCTTTGAGCGTTTCACTATCCAGTTGTATAGTGTAAGTTCCGATGTAGTGAATTGATTAGACAATTATTACAATGCTGAACTCGAGTTAGGTGCAACTCACAGTATAACTAGAACAATTTTCAAGAGTTTTATGTAAAAATTTTAATACAAAACTTTAAGCTTTAAAATCCTTTATGTAGGTGTATTTTAATAAGTTAATATTTACAGTTGATATGAATGATTTACTCTTTATTATCTAACGACACAGTAAACATTGTTGTTATAAATCGAACAATCAGGAAGTTATTGCAAACTGAAAATGGGGCGGTTCTTCTACCGCATCCTGTATGAACAAAAAATTCTGACAATGTAGATATATAAACATTATAGAATGGAAGATTAGTCTTTGGTTATTAGCTCAGCAGAAAATTGATTATCCTCGCTCCAGCTCCTGCTCCTTCTCTCCTCTCTCAGAAATTAACACGGATAACTCAAGCAGCGCCAACTAGTGCTCTGACCGCAAGCCGATGAAAATGAACTTTATAACTGTGCATCTTCCGTGATGATGGCGTCGTTGCTCGCTTGCAGAACAACCGGTGTAATTGATAAATTCAGCAGCGACGGGCACATGGACGCTGGCAAACGGCGTCGAGGAAGACAAGCGTCGAGTTTTCTCCCTTGATGACGACCTCCGTCCGGATTAATCAAGCGACCACAAATCCGCGCCGCGGAAAGCAATTGCGCTCTCGCGATGGTGCCTGTCCACGCAATCGCCTCGGCGAAATCACAAGGGGAAATTGAATGTGAAATGCGGACGTTGGGCGCACAATGCCATCTCCGAGAAACCACTCCACACCCGCCCCCAATCACGCTATCGATTTGCGGAAATATTCAACAAATAATCACTCTCTATTCGAATGATCCCGTACCAAGCGAACAAAAACCTAGCATTTGATTATATTATTATTATAATTTGCATCTCAAATAATTTCAAGTCAAAAACATAAAGAATCAAGCCGTAGCTTATTAGTCCTTGTTGGTCAAGGCTATGTTCAGCTGGGGGTTATAACCGGAAAAGCGGGCTGCGGTGCGTGCGCGCGTTAATTACACCACATTGCGGCGGCGGCGCATTATCGCAAAGACGACCAGCCTCGGGCGGCGGGCGTCACCACTAAAATTAATATATTCCTTCTGCTGCGCGTGCAGCAGCGGCGCATAAAACCCGGCGGCGGCACACATAAAACCTGCATTAAAAGACACCATGGCGGCTAATTAAAAACAACACGCCGGTGCCCGCCACAAAGGACGACAAGGATCTCGTCGCCGGCAGACTCGCATAATACACGCTACAAACATGTTTTAGGGTGCGCGGGATGAATTAGAGCATCATATAAAGCTTCCTTCAAAGGGAAAGAAAAATTAATATCTGGTCAACACTTGGTCACTTTTTTATGTGGATGGGATGACATGAAAGGCAACTCGCAGTTTGGAGTTTATTAGTTTCAGCATACCTACAGTAGTGTAGATGTGCTTAATAACTTTTTGGAATATGTTAGGGTGTTGTAGGGTGTTTTTGGATGTTTTGGGCGTTTTTAATTAGGAAACTCCAACGTGGAACGTGGATGTTTACATTGACTTACGAGCGCCAACTTTTCCTGTAGGTAATGCTGATTATGTACGCCGGAGCATATTGTGATTATGATGATATTGTTAGGCATTCGCCGGCGGCATGATAGCATCATGCTAATCAAGGCATGATTCAGTCTGACATTCGTGTGATTCGCGTGGCTGCATCGGAATTCACACACTCTGCCGATACGCATGGCTAACTTGCATGCGACTAATGAATATACAAATAAGGCAGTCGCCAACTTTCGTATCATTCATATATCACAACAATGAGAAACAGCGAGTAACTCGACTTGTGCCAACTGCACGTAGTTAACTCCACGTCAGTCTATATATCGAGAAAGTTTTTCGTATTTCCTAGTTTATTTCACTCTTCTTATTTTGTAATAATTTGGTCTAACTAGTGACAAAGCGATAAACTTGAACGGAAAGTTTCACTTTGTGCGTTGATTTCATAATGAGTGCACACCGCTGGAAAGCCTTAGGAAACCGAGCACTTTTAATATAATGACGTAGGTTATAGAAATCTTGCACGTGGCCACGCTCGCAATCACACAAAACAATAATTGTGCTCGATTCATTACATACGGTGATATAAGTTTCAGCATTTTGCTGGCATATGCAATTATTATGCAAATTATTCTTATAGTGCAACAATGAATTTTAATTTTATATATATTGACGTTCATGCACAGGTCGCTCTGAGCTCTTGCAGCTTTTATCCTCCTGCCCAAATAGTTCCTGAAGGATTCCCCGTCATTCGCTACACGGCGCTGGCCCGAAACCCATATAATCCTATTATTGCTGAAACCTATTTAACTCTGTGCGCCTCGTCCTGGCATACGAGCGAGTAAAGTCTGAAACTTTGTATCGATGCCTGTAACACACCAGTCTCGGAATGCGTGCCCGAATGGCTCAAATCGTAACTCCACGTAAGTGAATTTTCCACACGGAGCGCGCATCTTTGACCATTGAGTTGTTCGAATCTCGCCGGGCTATAAAACGCAGTGCGCGGATTTTACAGTTAGTCAGACGCAGCGAGTTATCCGTAGGCCAAAGACACTGGAAACAAATGCCCTGTCATAATTGAGTGTCGTTGGTGGGTAATAAATGGAAGAAACCCTTCATCGGGCGAGAGGGTCCGCCGGTGTCGCGCTGCGCCTCCTCTGATTAATGATCTTTATGTAAAACAGAGCGAGGACGCGTAAACACTACAAACCGTCCTGTGTTACGTGCCAACGGGAGACAATTTACCACTCAGGTACTCAACCGCTCAACCACTCAGCTCGCACAATTTCCACCTCATCCACTCTCGACGCGCAACATGAATCATCTTAAAATCTCCTAACGGCGCCGCCTTAATCGCTTTTAAAAACCATTAAAACTCAGTTAATTTCAACCTGCAGATCATTTATTTAATGATGAAGTAAAATGAGTTTTTTCGCCGTTGCCGCGGCGGAAAAAATCGCGAGCAGCCGGGAGGCGCTTGAATCCGTGCCAGCTCAGGTTCGCGCGGCGGCATTAAACCGCCCCGCCTTGGTGGCGCACCAACAGGTCAATGTAGAATTGGGTCAGGACTTCCACCCAACGGCGAAATATTCCACTAGCGTGCAAAGAACCGCCCGCCACCGGTCATTGGATATTATGCACCCAATCCTATAAATTATCACATCACAGTGCATGTTTCCTTTGAATGCGCTAAGCCGGAAGCCGGAAAAAGCATCAAGATGAAACCAACAATGTCGCCGGTTCACCAAAGAATCCCGAGCGTGCGTGAATTAATTAATTCCTGTGGACTATTCCATGTTGGAATTACCTGCGATTCTTTGAAATGCAGATTCAATATGAGATCTTGATGGAATTATGCCGAACGGTATGCGAAATTGGCAGCAAGCCGATGGTTTCCAGGACGAATGGACGCAATTAGTCTGCACTTGCAGTTGCGCGTAATTCGATTTTATCCAAATCAAGAACCATTTACATGCTGCCCTGTGGAAGAGTTGCATGTAGCGCCATAGCCGCCTAATACATGTAATTTCGACTTTCTCCAGCCGTCCGTGCAGCCATCGAAATGCCATTCAAAGTTTCCGTTGGATCAATATTGCTATCGGAATTTACTGGGTCTACATTCATCTCGACTGCAATGTGTTCCCCAATAAATGCACAATGTAAAATTAATTTCAAAAAGGCAAATTGAAGAAATTCATGACGGAATATATGAACATGATGGAAGTACTTTGTTGTGCAGCAAGTCAACAAATTTATATTTCCTGTTGCGCGGTTTTAATATCGCTAATAGCAACAACCTTGCGACAGTCGCAGTGGAGGCAGTGGAGGCAGCGAAGACGGACAATGTGTGCGATCACATGACCCTACCGGTCGACTTCCTACCGCGCATTGTCAAAACGCAATCAGGCTGAGTGGTGTTGGGTCAGCTCACTCGAAATGTTTATGCTTGCCTTTCATCCCATCGAGAAAACGCAACAAATGCAACTCAAACAATAAAGCAGTGACCACAGCCTTTACCTTCCCGAAACTGCAACAAAAGCAACTGAAAGGGACACAGAGCAAACAAAAATAATAAATTAAATTACGTTTTGTGTGTAAAAATAGATATTATCAAATGATATCTTGCCGCATTGGTTGTAAAATCAAATTTTCTTAGTCCCTCGGCTACAATTTGCCATGGCGCTCAGATGGGATTCCCAGTTCTGCCTTCTTGTCCCCGATGTTTTACTTGCATTGCTTTCATTCCATTTCCTATAATTTATTTCATTTTTATACGCTGTTATGATATGATTGCATATTCCATTGAAGCGCGCTGCATGAAATAGAATTACCCGCCATTGATGTCGCCGTTTTTTCGCCTGCAATTGCAGGATCCGCGCAACGAGCACGTAACCATGTGTACTCGACGCTCAATAGTGCGCGCACGCTTCGAATTGGATTTCTCTTTTCGCATCTCATTGTGTCTCACGTGTGGCGCATTGTTACATGGGGTCTTATCCAACGTACGGCGCAAAGTGTAACAAGTGCGCGCGCGGAGTAAACATTTTGCGCGAATCCGCGACAGCGACGCCGAGGGGAGTGCGAGTATATTTCCACTGACGTCTTAAGCAAACAAATCGATATTCAATCACGCAAATGCAGTCCACACGTCTTGTTACAAGGCCTCCAAAGTTGGGCTCGTATTGCTTGTTTTGTCTTTTAGTCTCCTCAGGCGTTGTATAAGCGTACAGGGTTGCTATAATAATCGATTAATCGATTAACTAGCAACCCTAGTTATGCAGGATTGCACGAAGGAAGCAATTAGTGTAACTGTGCATCAGCGATGACTTGCAACTGTTGGCCCCGCTATTTTTTGCTATCGATGGTAAATACTCTTTTAATTAAACTTTTAAATTAAAAGTCAACAGGATCGCTTATTCCTACCTCAAAAAGGCAGTCGACAATGGTGGCTTTTTAATGATGTATTTTAACATTTTCTTTTCCATGAATTTCTCTTCTTTATTCTGCAACATGACTTGTTTAGTAAAAGCTTCCTTTTTAATGTCTTTTATTTAATAACTATAAATACCTAAATACTTTTTGTTGCATGACAACAAAACCCAAACATTGCAATAACAGCAGGATTGATAATGATCGTAATAAACTCACAGTTCACGCGTTGTCGCTTGAGATGAAAAGGAGACGCACATAAATCAAGATAAATTGTCTCGATTCCTGTCGCAGGAAGCAAGGACGCGCGAACGATGCGCAGCGAAGCGACACAACGTATAATCACCAATTATCTTTGAATATTGCCTGCTGTAGTGCATTTAATGTCATCACAAAGCATCGCGCGCGGCATAAGTCTTCGGGGGGCAGTGTGGAGATAATGGGGAGAAAAATGAAGCCACTTTGGCAAATTGTTTTTATCAACTTGTTGCCCCGGAAGGCTGAAAACAAGGCATTGGGAAAGCACGGCACGTCCATTGCCGATTACATCGAATACGGAAGCACATGTTCCATTCAATTAATGCTTTTGACACATATCAATGATAGTATTCGATTATTTCTTCATTTCAAATGGTAACATAATTAGATGATTAAATTGATTATGTGAATATTCTGCTTATCTAGTTTGAATTTCCCGTAAAATCTATATACTGACTTGTATTCCCGATGTCAATTTGCGAATTAAAGGCTCCTTTGACAAAGCGGATGGTAGAGGCAGCCGTTGAAGCGAGGATGGAGGTTGGCGGGACAAAACGTAAAAGTATGCGGGAATATACGAATTCAATTAAAGGTGCGAAATCTTCCGGGATGCGAGACGGAAAAGTGGCGTCAGCCAGGGCGGCGGTGTGAGGTGTTGGCGGGAAAGTAATTGGTCGTGGAGCGGCGGCGTGCGGCAGGAAGGCGCGAGGCTTACCGAATTCAATGCGATTCTTCTGTGCTGACAGCGTTCCGCGGCTGTTGTGCGCGAATCCCTCGGGTTGCTCGAAACAATAAACAGCAAGCGGCCGCGCCGCTTCCCTCAGCGCTGCTGATAATTTAAATGATGAAAAATAAAGCTTTCACATTCGCACAAAGGCCGGTTCGGCGTCCCGGCGCGCTTTTGAAATATTTAAAATTCCACGAATGGTTAAGCGTCTCTTGACAACTTTACTGTGGTTCTTCACCGGAATATTCATTTCTATTCTTGGAAAAGACTTTTGACGTAAATACGTCTATATTATTAGATTACATGATACGGTTATAGGTCCGGTTATATAGTTTTTTATGTTAGGTACACTAGTCTTCCTAAGGAAAATAATAAATTAATAGTTTAATTAACTCCTCACTGGCTGCATTTCCGCTAATTACCGCCAACAATAAAACGAAGTCAATTAAATTAATTTTTGCATAAAACAAAGTTAATACAAACACTTTGCGCTCGTCGTCCTTCTGAGAAACATCCTGTTCTCCTTCAAAGCTTGCTCCGCTCGCTCCGCTCACTCCGCCTCAGCCGCCTGCTCCATCTACTCGTGCTCGCCAAAGGAAGCAACGCAAAAGTAATTAAAATTCACTCGGCAGGATGTTCAGCAGAGTGCCGCAGATAAAATTAAACCTGCCCGAGAAATAAATACGCCGGATTCGAATTAACCAGCAGGCTCAAAGATGCAGACCGACAACAAACATCGCGCTGAAGAAAGCGAGGCAGGAGGAGATGAGGCTGGGGATGGATGGATGTATTACATGCGCTTAACGGGGCGAAGCCGTGTCGCTGCCTCCGCGCCGCCGCCGCTGCGGGCATGTATCAGATTTCCTAATCAAAGCCGAGAGCGGCTCTGCCTCGCAGAAGATGTTATGTAAAGCGATGACCTGGCTATCGGATTTCTGAGCCTCGAGGCTCTGACGGCTCGAACATGGTTGCGAAAACAGCGAGGTTTAGTTCATCTAGACTATACCCTGTGCGACTGTGTGAAATTGCATAACGTTCTGCGTCTGTTTCAGTCCTCGTCCCCCGTATGAAGTGAGTCATAGCGATATTCATTTCATGCAGGCGTATTTTTGAGGAGAAATATGCTATTTTGTAAGCTGCTTCATTTCATCAAAAACCCATCCGGATAAAAATCATGAGCGTGCAATAACGGAATGGAGAATGTTTGCGATTCGGTTGGTTAGGCTGGAATGTAGGCGAGGATGCAAATTGCTTATACCGAATGCTTTTGGAAATATCTATGGGAAAATGTCCCACATTCCATATTCAATATTCATTGGTTATTTGTAATTAGTTCTGTAAATTACAATCATACTATTGAAATTGCAATGGATTGTTGTAAATATAAGTCTTTAGATTGGAATCTAGATGCTATCTGCAACCTTCGGTATATTCGAAAATATAAAATGTAGCTGAACGGTTCTGATGCTCGTCTTACAATCGTATTTGAAGAATCAGTGTCACAGAAAATAAGTCTGTACCTGAGATATGCAATAAATTTCCACGAAGCGCGCGCCGAGAATTGACATTTATTTGATGGTAACGAGTGGAGCGCATACTTAAAATCAAATGAAAGTGGCTGAAACGCGTCGGCGACAGCGACGACTGTTTGAAATCGACGCGTCCTGTCTCTATCAAGCGCGCGGAAGAATTCGTCGAGGAGTCGCATTTCAATAAAGGCGAATTCACGAGATTCCACCTGTGATGCTGCAGCTAGGCAACCGTCGAACGTTTCAATTTGTGTATTTTCACCTACCTGCTAGTAGAGAAGGTGCAAGTAACATTCTTGAAAGAGATACAATTGATCCTCATTGTGTGTAGCAATTTTCCCTGGCTTGTCCTCGTAATTGTATTGCTGTCTATTATTATTAACGTACTAATTAAATCGAAACATTGTAAAAAATGTTATTGTGCAATTAACGAGAGAGTAGTCTGTCTTTATTGTCTTGGAGAACAATAGAACGTTATTTCCTCAATTCTTCGGTTTGTCGATCCTGCGATGCTTCAATACAAACATAAATAACCAATAACAATTGTAAATTCTATAGAGAATGTGTGAAATATTCGACAAGCTTGTAAGTAAATAGGTTAGGTTAGCCTAACTCAATACCTTGATAATTCCTCTCTCTGCACTCGAGCAGGACGCGACAAAGTTAAGCGCGATATGAGTTCTGTCCTGAGCAGACTTCTCACCACCCGCAGCGCCAGCGGGCGCTGCCAGTTGGCAGGAAGATGTAGAATACGCCGCCGCCGTTGCCGGCGACCGACGTCATTCAGCGCTCGGCAATACGCAATTTCCTTCAGCGCCTTTTCACTCCGCATAATGCCGCCCCGTGCGCTTGTTTCGCTGACGTGTTTATGCGACACAAGCAACTATTTTGCGTTCAATTATCCTTGAAATGATTAACTTTCCGATTACCAGCCAAGTTGTTTGTCAGGTGCACGCGCCTGCCGCGAAATTGCCACCGTACCGCCGTATTTTTTACGTTGAAGTCATCATCAGTCATCACATCTGATTTCTGCTCGGGGTGGGAGAATTTAATGCCTGCACTTTACAAAAGAATTGAAATTGTAAATTATGTCTAGGCATGCATCTATCGTTCATTGATCTTTGAGATGGAAACTCAAAGTTAATTACATGGAAATTTTGCTCGAGTTTATTAGATGCAAGTATGTGAGCGAGAATTTCCAATTCAAACTAAGTAACGCGGCACTTTAGGGGCGAGCAGGAAGACAGGCTGGGTTTCCTTCTCGTCCCGAATTCCGCGCTTATCCACCCTCACACGCTGTGCTCCAGCGACGACACAAGAATGGAAAGGCTGCGATACAAGTCGACGGAATCTTAAAATTCATTATTAAGAAACAAGTTATTCAATATCGTCCTTTGCCTTTGATGTACACAGAACTAAAGTCTTTAAGGTACAAGATTTTCAACATTTTCCACATTTTCAACATTTTCAACAATGTTCAACATGTTTACCAGCTCTATACAAATAGAAGATGATTTCTGAAAATCTGAAATAGATTTTTCCCATCTGGCCTCAGCGTGCACGTCCGGTGAATTAAACTATTTGTTAGTGGCGCACCTCTCGACCCGCGCATGAAAGGCCTGGAAATAGATTCGAAAAAGCTCGCCGCCGAAAAAGCTTTGCGGCATTATACAAGCAGCTGGGGACTAGTCGCACAGGCAGATTGCGCGCCGCGCAATACTCGTTAACGCCCGCACACGTCTGAAAGGCGGGCGCATTCATCGCGGGTGTGCGTGTGTCGCAGGAACTGACATGTTGCCTTTGTGCGTCCTGCCAGCGGCCGCCGATGCGCGCCGGTTGCTATGGATGCGGAATCGCCACAAAGCCATCATGCACGATCGGGTGTGTCCTGCCGCGACAAATTATTCCCGAATTACACGCGTCTTCGACACCTGCAAAATTCCAACCGTCACTGCTAGTAAATCAATGCGGGACTTTTACAAGTCTGTATATCGAACAATGGAAATATTAAATCATTCACCGCGTGTCAGGCTTCGAGCTGCGTGTCGCAAAGTTGCGCGGCTGGCTTTTTCGCGTAAGCTCGCCGTAATTACGTTTGGGTATTGGCCCAGAAGTTTGCTCGCATGCACCACCGCGAGCGCAATATTTTGTTTGGCGCTGGCTTTGCCGCAAACTTTTTACGGAGTATTAAATACTCGTAACGCAATCAATAAATGTAGCAAATGCATCTGTCTGTTGAACGGATCAAGGGTGGGATTATGTGCAACTATACTGAATTGTATCGGATTATAAGATAACAATTTCCAATATTGCTGTGTTTCCACTTGATGTAAGTACTGCGATACTTATCAAAGTCTTGATGATGCTGTTTGTCACTGAGTTCACCTGACTCATGAATGTCTAGTGTGAAAACGAAGAGCACAGAGCAACAGAGCGATGATAAATGCGCGGAAAGTTGGGTGTAAAAGTCGTTAATATTGCTCAAAACGCACGCTCACCTTGACGACTGTAATAACTCGCCGCATCTTCTGGGAGTTCAAAGTTCTGCTTATAACTTGATAAGTTGCAAAACACAGATATTGTGATAATTTGTCTGGCCTACAACCTCTTGCAACCATAAACCCTTCAGGAAATATTTACACATCTCTAGCCTAAACTTACTTCCGCAAAGCGCGGCGCCTCCACTATATATAACCCCATGTAACGGAAATTGCACAAAAAATTCTAATTAAAATTTCGATATAGCTAAAGTTTTATCTCGACGAAACATGCTGCCGATATTCTCTACATATTAACACAGCGTGATTATCGCGTTTTCCACTGATTAGCCATAATTACGTTCATGCCCACTCGCGCCAAGCCAGGCGCACTAAGCTACTTACGCGTTTCGTTTTCGGTGCTTTAAGAGCTCGCGGGCTTCCTGAAAACACATTATCGCTGCTCGTTGTGCGCGAGCAAATTTGCGATGATTTAAACCGAGCCGCCAGCGGGAGAGTCACTAATGGAAGCGTGGAATGTGTGCGCAAATTCCGCAAATTTACGCCAACAAAATTAATTATTAATTGTACGAGAAAAAACCTCATTAAAATGTCCATTAGGCTGATGCAGAATCAGGTTTGCAAGAGAATACATGGTTGAGGGTTGCACGTTGAATTTGGTAAAATTGTGATGTGACATGAGCGCGCCAACCAAGTACGAATGGTTCAATTGCGACCACGCTCTGCATACGCTCGCACGGATGCTGCTACTAATTTGGTCACACGAGCATCGATCATTCCAGCGCATGCATCGCGCGACTATTATTTGGACTCATATTCGCGTTTAATTAAAACCGAATTTGATACTCGGATTTTAATTTTACGCGCGTGAAGTGCTATTCATAATGAGAATTTGACACGTAGCGGCAATTTTCAACATTTACGGACAACATTTTTTGATCAAACGAAATATCGAATTCGTTTTTGGCCAGGTGTGTGACATGGAATGGATTTTGACTTGGGAAATAACGCGTTTTGGGATTTGATATATATTTCGCTAGGTTATTATAATTTAACGATAAAATATGATTTTCTGGATTTCATGTTTTGTGGATTATAAAAAACGATGACGTAAATTCTCTTAGTGCATCTCTGCCTGCATGTGTCATGCGCCTGCACTCGATATTAAGCCCAGTCAATAGATAATAAATAAATATTTTAATATTTTGTAATAAACTTGAATAATTTTGAGTTAAGAGTTTAAATGAACGGTCTGTTAAAAATGAGAATTTGACACGTACCTGCAATTTTTAATATTTACCTATAATAGTTTCTGATAAATCATAATATTATTAAATCTATTACTGAATATAATTTTGGTACCCATATCGCGTTCGCTATTTTTTGATGACGTGCATTAAATTACTTTGATTGTACAATAGAATAAGTAGATTGAAAATATATAGAAAGAAAAATCACTTATAAGTAATATTATTCATATTAATAAAATTAAAAGGTATATTGATAATAGCGGTAATTATAAGCTGAAGAATACTAAATTTGAATTTAGAAATAACATATTCATTGATAAAGAAAGAAAGTGTCGAAAAGTGATCCGCCGACAGGTTTCTAACCTCTGAGCTACATCGGAAGCGAGATCCATCCAACTCATCATCTCTCCATACTTGCCTTTCTTTATATATTTCGATCTCCATTCTGTTAATGCCATGTTAATTACAGGCAACAATAAAAGTGCGACAATGACATGAAACAAACAAACATTAACTGCATTTTGATTCCTTGTTCCACTCACACATAGCTCCACCCAAATTATTCGCTGATCACGTCGACTTGCGAATGATATGCATTTTACAAGCAGCAATTCCATGACTTTAACTTTTTTTTCGGAAAAATGAACGACTTATCTGAAATAGATATGTCTTGAATGCAAAAAATAAAGCATATATTTTTGGATTTTTCTGTAATAAGTCACCCACGCTGTTATTTAAACTCACATTCTCCTATGACTGGGATATCTTTTCATTAATCATTTAAACCTAAATTATATATGAAATTTCATTAATTATAATGTTAACTTGTGTGAAACAATGGTTGCCCATGAACTTGTCCACATCTACATATTTTTCAACTGTAATCAAGAAAAATGTGCCGAAAAAGGTAGACTACCTCTCAATATGAATTTGTCCTCGTTGATTAACAGATCGAGCGAAGAGTATCGGAAGAGGCTAAAACGTCCATAGGTTTGGTAAGGTCGGTTAACGGCGCCGGACGATTCGGTGTAGATAATCGGAAATCTTATTGGTACGATGACAATAGAAAGTATGCGCCATGAGCAATTTTGTTTAGAGGCGCATTGAAATTCTTTGTAGTAAGATAAAATATATATTTTAAATGCGTGTTTACCTGCAACCAGCTTCGTAGCAAAGTGCTCAGTGTGACTGAATGTGAAGCTAGAGGTTCCGAGATCGAATCTGGGAGCCGTGTGGAAAGTTAAACAAATTAGAAATTTTAAAAATATTCCAAGTTATTTCGAGCATATAGAATATCATAGAGTATGATTGAAGTTCGAAAAATTTGAATTATATTTATATTTTTGGAATATTTTGAAATTTTCTAATTTCTTGAAGTATTCGCTATGTTTCGCTTGAAACAATGACGTACAAGCAATGGTGGTATGGTTCTTTTAAAAGTAATGGGTACGTCTTAATGTTCAATTCGTCTTACTTTGTACAGTTTGAATAAGTCTTACACGCTTAAATCCTGGACAAATCCAATAAGGAGATTTTACAATATTTAGTAAATCTTAAACGTTCAATTCCGTTGTAAAGGCTAGGTTTCTTTCTACGTATTATTGTCGGGGACAAAATCAAGAATAGGATTATCGACGGATCCGAGATGTCGGGGACAAGATCAAGGGATCGATTTACAACTTTCTACCTGCGGATTATATGAGGATCATATTCGGGGACAACTTCATGGCCGGCCGGCTCTTTAGGAGTTCCACCGTTGTACAATAGAATAAATTTATCACAATTCTAAAAGTGCATGACAGTCGTAACGAGAATTTCATATGTAGAGTAAAATGGGGGAACACAGCCCTACAGGGTATATGGACCAGTATATCTTTCGTTTCCTTCACCTTGATATGAATACATTAAAAGGCGCACAGAACATTTATGGCTGCACATGACATTTAAGCGCATTTGGATATTTATTGTGATAGCCACAATATATATGCGTGCGTTCCGGAGCCTCAATATTTATTTTTGCGCAACGTAGAATTATTTTATAGCAATACTTGTCGCGATGACTTGTTGCGATGAATCTTGCATGACCAATGTAGTTTAAGATTTCCTGATGTCGAGTCAAGAAATTTTAAGCATGTTATCATTTTCCTTCATGAGATGAAAGGGTTACAGATGAGGTCAAAGCAGACCACTGCGTTGCAGTTACAGTGTTCAACTGCGTTTAAGTGCGCGGAGACGTTCAAGGTTGTCTGCCGCCTATGACTGCAGCTATATTCTTCGAGTTTTCGATAATATATATTTTTAATGCTTTGTTATTAGTAAAAGTTTATATTTGATGAAGACATATCCTGGAGTTATTACAAATTAGAATTTTGGACCGAGAACAAAGCATAGATAAATATTTTCCAAATGCGTCCCATGATTCCCCATTTATTATAATTATAATTTCCACCATTTACAAACTACATTTCTTGAGAATATCTATATAATAAACTTTGACACTGCCAGACATAGTTAATCTGAATGAAATGGCTGCAATTCACCTTGAATTATATATTTATTATAATACATTATTATAGCTAGTGTACTGTAGATCAGTAAAAGCAACGGTGTAAAATCTTTATGTATATATACAGCCTCATATAACACAATGCAAGGTTTAATATTTTAACCTTTTAGAATAATCTACCAATGTGATTATAATATTGATTTATTTTATAGAAAATATTATATGCGCATGAAGTGCAATTTATATGAGAATTTTACACCTTTTTTGATAGAACATGGTTTTTTATGTTGAAATATATGTTTCTACCACTGGTAAACTTTTCTATTTAATTTTTAATATAGAGATTTTGACCTGCGCAGTAATGCTTTTCAAGACTAAGTTCAGAATCAACAATTTTTATGTGTAAACACAATAAAATACGATTTAATTGTTAGTGTACTCGTCATTAAAAGTGTCTTTCTAATGAGCTCTAATTAGAGGCCGGTACTTGCATTCTATATGTATAATCCATTTAAGAAAATGCAAATTTTTGCAGTTTACCTTTTTAGAATAATTAAACACGTGATTGAAAATTGAATAATTTTATCTCCAAACCTCCACCCTGTAATTTTTATGTGTTTTGTTATTTTTTTTAACATTAATGAAATGAA
>JAODVP010000007.1:788213-803733 GCA_025400035.1 Tetradonia laticeps
GATACGAAATATAATAATGCATGAATAATATTTCAAATTTTATAATTTATTCTTATTTACCATACAGACATAAAATAATATTGTGTATAATCGTTTATCGTTATTACTTGAAACGACTTAATAAATTATCGTGAATCAACTATCAAGACAATAGTATGTATGTATAATGCAGGTATAAAAAAGGAATTACATTATTAAGAAAACAAGGAGCAAAATGTAAACAGCGGATCGCCGGAAGTGTCTACTTCATCACGTGGTCACACCACTTTTGACTCGTTACAATCTTGTATACGGGCCCTTCCGCACGTATCACCTAAACTGTTTAATGTAACTGTAGCACAACTGTAACTGCACCCATAAACATTATAATTATTGCATACTGGCTAAAGAGGCTAGTTTTATAATAATTATGTATGTATGCTATGTTATATTTTGCACTAACATCAATCTATACTTTTTTATGTTTATTTCATTTTACTTAATCATCTGGCTTATGCATTTAATTAAATTGGTATATGGTTCGTTACGTTAAATAAAGCTTTGTCCTGAAGTTTTGGAGTCGCCATAATAGTAAGATAACCGACTTAGGGCCAAATCGCTTCAAGTTTTCCTACTTAATAATTTTCCAATTTCGTCATCCCCTAAAAAATCTAAAATGCCAATGTCACATCACTTCCGCAATTTGCTTGTTTCGAGTTAAGAGTTATCAATGCATTACATTAAGTCATATAACCTTAGTTCCTTAATCGTAATTTTTATAAATTTTACTTTTTGTACAGAGATATGAAACGAAACGAAAAACTTGCCATTAAGGGTAATACCATACCATAACACATCGAAATACGTAAATTTTGTCATGAGACTCAATTTCCCTTTATTAATTTACAAATTTAGTAACTCGGATGACTTTTAAGTGGTCATAGTTGTTTTTCTCATGTTTCTTTTTGGAAGGCACTTACTACTTGACTTTTGAACACATTAAAGCCTAGTCGAAAATTCTCAAACGCAACATATATTCTCAATACGCCGAAATCTTAATATGCGAGTCTAAAGAATTTCAAGATAAAATAACCAGAGCGTTTCAAAACCGCAAGAGCCAAATATCAGATTTTCTCCTAAAGCGTTAGATCCGTGACAGATAATCCAAAAGCAAAGGTTCAAAGGCCACTTTTTGAAAAATACAATTTAGTTTCACATTATCACGATGCCACAATATAGTACAATAAAATCAAAGCCTGGCAGACCCTTAAATGGCAGGAAGGCATATAATTTTCTCCCTCTGTTTCGACTGTGTATGTTTGTTTGTTGCATCACCTAAAGTTAAAACGTATTTCCTAAATTTACAATTTAAAATACACAATTGTATGATAATTAAATTTTGTACATTATTCCATGCGCTACTATCGTATCTGCGACATACACCATCTAAACAAATCACAAAAATAATTTAATTCATTGCATTACTGGTCGAAATGCAACTTGGTTGATTACATCCAATTGCAGTCAATTTCAATCTTCAGCTTTACTTCGAGAGTAATATGAAGGAATTCATAAGTCGCTCGTAATATCTATAGAGTATCTTCTAAGCCCAAAATAGTACGTGCTACTATGGTGTAATTATAAAGTTATTTCCCATACAACGTCATCGTTCACACGTCCGCACAGGCAGTTGCACTACACTTGCTCGCTGAATGTTTTTGTTGTCTTCTTACTGTTTTACATACACAACACCTACATTTAGAGTAGTTTACTATTTGTTACTCGTCGCAACATTTTAACATATATGATACATTTGGCATAGCATAACTAATCTAACATAAACAATAATTTAATAAAGTTGTATAGTCATTTAACTAAACTAAATAGGAAAAATCAAAAGCATCGTGCGCTTTGCATGGTTACAGTTCCGTATTTATACATATTAAGTAATTTTGATTTACAATTAATCGCTCTTATCATATGATCGAAAATTCAATTAAAGGCAATACTGTACAATCAATATCGACGAAATCCGAATGTGACACCAAGCTAATAAAGCGCTATTACAATATTTATGATACAATCGGCTTTCCGCTCGCTGCATATCAATTCAATTACAATTAAATTATTATGAACTAAAATAAATATTATGTATACATCTGTTTAGAGACCAGTCGAAATACTGATTAAAACTGACCTATTGTATTTGTATCTCCGGTTGATAATTTAACGGATCCTTTCCAAAGACCCGTATAAATTGAATTCTCGATTCATTTTACAGATGAAACTAAAGCGGCGCTTCCATACCAATTAATTTATTGCACTAATAAAATGCTGCAATTTATATATTATTTGCATATCGTAATATTATGTTTAATAATAATATAATCTATCTATGTATAGTTTCATTTGTAATAATCATCAATTAATGTCGCTCATAATAAGGTTTTGTTTTTCAATAATATTTATATTTATACGATCGACACGCCATTACGCTCTTTAATTTATGTACAATAATTCAATTGAGTAATGGATTTCATTAATTATAACAGTTGTAGTATTCTATTCATGATTTTTGTCCATTTGCGTAATTCCTGCTACAGTTTTGGATCAATCCGGGCATTTATCAGTTCATCTGAATATGAGTCCATTTGTACATGAGCATTTTCTTTGCAAGGAATTATATAATAATTAAGGTATCTAGAAAGGCTATAGACAGGAGATTAAATACTACATTGAGGGATTTCTCTCTAAAGGAAGAGTAAACAAACACTTAGGCAACCGTTGAAAAATATTACAAGCTCGTCTTTGTGCTAGTCATTTGTAGTGTTTTATGTCGCAACTATATAAGTTACCCTCCAGTCTATAGTCTTCTACATATAATAATAAAAATTTGAATTGCAAAGAACTGATTATAACTTATAAATTATTTGAATAAATAATTAAGTAAATACTAATGTAATTTAGTCTTTAAATGAAATGGCATCTGTACACTTCTTACAACAGCCAAATATGACAAGTTATTTAAATATACAGTGAAATCCGGTTAATGTTTGTCCAAGGTTGCCATATTTTATAGTGAAATCACTTTTTGTGATACCATTGGAAACCGAGTCCACTGTAATGATGATGATGCAATTGATTCGAATGTGATTAAATAATGATTTAAAAAATAACATTTGTTTCTTGTGTACAGGTGCTCGCCGCGCCGAGAATGCTCATTTTAGAATATGGTCATTATTGCAATAATTTGTAGCCAGCCTTGTAGCTAAATGCTAATGTCAACTGTATCGAATTTGTTCTGTAGTGTATTTCGTCTTGTGCCCAATGTGCGCCATCGCTAATTACGTACAGTACACTAAGAAACTAGAAGCGTTCACTGAACTGGAACCAACTACAATGAGTACTAGACGAAGACGTTTCTCACGTCCCTCAATGTATGAATGGAAACGTTCAATTGAAATTTGTATGAAATATGTTTTACTTCAGGATTGTCGTAGAGCGAATGGGGAATGTATTTCGTGCAATATGCACGTCCCAATGTTTTAAATGTGATGTGATTCTCAATTCAAATCTCTTTTTACCTTCCTCAGATTTCATGTCCTTCAACTTTAATATCGTAATAAAATAATTATTAAAATACAGCATTTTTGAAAATATCCACTCTAATTTTGAATTTAGAAAAATTGTATACATATACACAACAGTCTTCTTTTTATACATAGAACTGGCCGAAACTTTGGCTAGATAAATTTCTGTGTTTTTATAAAAGTGTCCAAAACGCTTTTCTTCGCACTATTCTCTAAAATTTTGAATACATTAACAAGTAAATTATATGTAACTGAAGAAATATCGTTAGACACCATAGAACTTTTAACACTGCCGTCCGTGTGTGGTAGACCTTTCACCAACAACCTGATTACATCCTGTGATCTTGTGTTAAACCTTCGTTTCAAGCGTCGTTGTTGGCAAAACGCATGCACATCCGATCGGCACGAAAGAGTCGCATATTAATAATAATTTATCACATTACATTTTAAAACGGCTTGCATTCATTCGCCTCGACATTCCGTCATAGGCTCCATCTTGATGGAAGCCATAGCGTCTTTAGGGCGCGATGGTGTGTTTGCATGAATCGGCTTCACCAACTCGTCGATGTCCTCCTGGAAGAGATTTTCAGGCCGTGGCGATGTGAAGTTCGTACGGTTAGGTTTGTACGCCATGCCAGAGCCAATGCCGACCTCCATGTTGTTGGGCATTCCGAGATTTAACGCGTTGTCCATGCTGCTGGACACAGTGAGACCAAGCGGAGATGCAATAGGGCTTTCGAGACCAGAACCAGCCGGACTAATCCGGAGGTCTTGAATGCTGCCTGCGGGCGAAGCCATGCGCATGGATGTCATGTGGCTCATCGATGTCATCTGATTGATGCTCATCGGAGGGATGCCGTTGCTGGGTAGTGAGACTGAACCGCAGTGGCCTGCAAGCGCAAGCGAGTTGACCAAGCTTGCGACTGGGTTCGTATCATGTGCTGTGCTGGCGTGTTGCGCTGCTGCTACCATACTGCACATCTGTTGTCGAAGACCGTGTGCAACCGCGGCCACCGCGGCGGCTGCTGCAGCTCCTGGAGATACGTTCGGGTCGGAACCGTTGCTGCAGTTGTTACTGGGGTAGTTTTGTACGCTACTGACACCATCCTGTCACAACAAACATTCATTCATAAACTTTCAATGACTCTAACTTACTGTAACTTACATGAATACGCGGGTAAGCAATGTGTGGTTCCTCTTTAATTTGATGCGAATCTCTGAAGACCACAGCCCGAATCACGCCGCGAATGTGTTCATCGGGCCAAACGCCTAGGAGAATCCTCTGAGGTCGTCCCCGACCCTTGGGTCTTAAATCTGCTTAAATATCGGAAATAACATTCATTAGACCTGCAGTCCAGAATTCGGAAGGTCGAAATCTTTGTTTGGAATAAACCAAATACGCCATTTTTTATTGGAACTCACCCGAACCTCCATCAGCAGACGGACCTAACATGTTGTGAACTCTGTTTGCGTACAAAACGAAGGTTGGATATGGGATATCATACTTCCGCGCAGCTTGGGACAGTGACAAACCTTCCTTCAATACCGAAAAGATAGCTTCGGCCATTGTTTCCGGCCGCCATGATTTTAACGGGCCACGTTCCCGGAAGCGTAGGTTGTGGACAAGACTCTGGTTGGTATTCCAGCACTTTTGCCACATGGACTGCAGTTGATACTGGTAGCTGTCAGCTGAAAAATTAAATTGTGTTAGTATATAATTCAAAAGACACTTAACCTTAAATTAGCCAACAATGAATTATAAAGAAATTCGATTACCACATAAATGTTGCTATACTATCTGGAACATAAAATTCAAATAAAAAAGTTATTAGGAAGAAAATAGAAGCAATATATGAAGTAATATAATAAATAATAAATACTAAAACAATTCCCCTAGAACCAATCAATGTGCAATTATGTTAATTACGTCTGTTATTAAGTCTAATATATCATTATTCGACTTTATAATTCCATCAATTTCTCATTTTCTTGGTATCGTATATTTCCAGAGTGCTACCCATAAAATAACTTAGTTGAAAGCAAATTGCAAAAACAAATGATGATGATAAACAAAAATATCGAATTAAAATCATCGACTATAATAATGCATAATTACAAGATATTATGAAACGTACATAGCTAAAAGTAACTGACGGCAAACAATTCTTTAATGTCGTATCATTAGACTAACGACTGATGCAAAAAGGCATTTACTTTATTATAGTTAGTTTATCATTATTCAAAACAATTATGCCGTCCACGCGCGAATGATTCTCAGAATTGTTTTGTAATTTATCATTTATTATATTTGCACTTATAAAAACCTGCGCAAAGGCGGAATATTAATTGCAATACATCATAATATAATTACATAACAATTTAATTTAATGCAACTCCATGGAATGATAATTTATTTTACATCTTCCATTAGTAATTAGTTGTTTCATACAACTCCAAATAAAGTCTCTTCTTAATCCTAGTTTCAGTTTAATGTAATCCGCAATGAGATTAATCATTTATGCAATTGCAGCAAACGTTTTTACAATAGTTCAAATATCATATGTTTGAATTAATTGCGATAACTATAAAAATAACAATCATTTGTAAAGTAATATCAACATTATTGCATTTGCTATTTAAACATGATTAAAAATATATAATTGCAAAGCACTGACGATTCAAATAAATTACCTTAGCAACGACCAACATTAGGAACAACTATAACAAATAATTCGCTGCTATTATAGTAATGACCGCAAAGTATAATGAAACCTATTAGGATTACAAGCAATAGCACACAACTAAATACCATTCCAGAATATATGTGGCCCATTAAAGATATTATTTCTATAACTGTTCAAATATCCGTGCGACATTTGTCCTGGCAATAATGGACTATAAATAATAAAGAAAAATTGTTGTTACATGTATTCCCAGTGTCAGACGTGTAGAGCAAGCGTGTATTTCGTGAACAAAATATAATGAGTAAAAATAAATGTAACTAAACTAAACATGTAATACAATATTGCATGTCTTGCAAATATACAATCATACACGACACGCAGAGCATTATTAGCTATGTAATTAGATGCATAAATATAGCTCGAGCGATATTTGCATGTGTAAGTGTATGACTCTTCATCATATTGTAGTATGTGCGTTATGAAAACGAGCGCAACAATAATATACAGTATCTCAGCCGCGAGTTTAGATAGAGTAATTGTAATTAATAAATGCATGCACACAACGAACGAGCTGGAGTTAAATGCTGCGCCCCATAATTTTCCAACTAATTTCGCTTATAAAATTATTAATAAACCTAATATTGCGCCATGCCTACAAACTACAAAATGCGAATTTCGTGTACATCCGTGATTCACATCCAGCGGACATGTTTAGAGGAAGCTCGACCGTTGCGCCCGGAATGTAACGCCGCACAATCTGCACACAGCGGCGATTTAATTGTTATACAAATAACAATTAATGCGGAATGTCTGTAATATATACCTCCTAAATAATTCGCGTGACGCGGCGCATTTTAATGCACGTCGTAAAATTTACATCTCCCCAAATTGAATGCTGGCGCGCGTATCAAAACAATATGTGTATCACGCTGTTGCATGTATTTGATAATTACCTACTCAAAACTAATAACGTTTAACGTGAAACCCACTCACGATAATGCTAGATCAATATTATTATAAAATTAAACTTAATTGCTTTTGTACTTTGAGCGAATTAAATCTTATTCTAATGGTAAAAGCCCCGAAATTAACGATATCCCTAAATAATTGTATTGAGTTTAAGATAATCTAAACTGGAATAGTAGCAGTCAGTCTTATTCATCGGAATGTCCTTGTCAGACTTTGTTGTGTTTGTCGTTGAACTCTTTTTTGGCTTTTACCGGCGATTCATACTCGGAATACTCGTCGTACTTGTCGTTTTTCCCGGGAGAGTCACCGGAATTCTCGTAATAGAGTGAGACGATGCTGTGTTTTTTACAAAACGCCCACCACCACCGGAATCCTGAGAGACCCGCGAACAGGAATTCAGGATCACGCGCGCGCCGCAACCGTTCAACGAACTTGAGCACGGCTTGTAGGGATTTTTTCGTCCTGCGATTGTACGGAGACACCGACACATCGCAGCAATATTCAAGCACGTGTTCTTCCTCAGCCGGCGTCAATCCAGCTTCCTCTAACACCGCCATCCGCTTAGTTTTCCCTAAAATATTATCATATAATGTACCCTTCGGTATGCTATACTTCTGAGAGGCTTGCGTGAACCGCATTTTTTGTTTAACAACAGCGTCGATGGCTTCCTTAAGCTGATCCTGTGTCCACGTCGGTGTTTTTAATTTTAATAGCGGATATTCTAATAACAAAAGGTTAAAACAAAATAAAAGGCACAAATCATAAAATTATACAGTAAATCTGAAATAATGTAATAATAAAATGAATTAGAAAGGAAAATAAAAGACTGGAATGGAAAGGTAACAAAAGGAGATATGAAAATGATAAAAGAACCGATTTGTATGCACGCACGTCAGTAGCAATGAATAGAAATAAAAATTAATCATGTAAATGTAAATTGAAATGAAGTCGGGCGGTGGGGGTTTTGAATAACCTACGGCCACCCACAAACTCTTCTGCTGGCTGCGTATAATAAGAAATAACCAGTCGGACACACTTACAATGCGCCAAATCAGCCTATAAAATAAAGCTATAAAACGCTGCCGGTGTTGCGCCGAGTTGCGGCGAATGCAATATATTTAATAAATAACACCAGCGGCATAGTCTAAAGCTTCGCCGAAGAAAAACAACGTTAATCGACGCGTGTGTCATGTGCAGAAGCAAATTAAAACGAACTACTTCGAAACAAGTATAAAATCTAACGAGAAAACTTCACTTTTCTGGGCAATTTTATTGCGCGCGTTACAAAACTTTAATCAATTCGTTGATAAATAATAAAAGTTCCAAACCTACCTAATATACTTACTTACTATGTAGATGAAATAAAATAACTGTAATCTACAAGTTTATAATTACAAAAATTAATTAATATTATTGATTGCCAAAGCAAGAAAAATCAATTATCTTGACACGGAATAATTAATGTGCCTCGGACAGTCGACAGAAATAATTTTAATTAAATAGATAATAGTTTTAATTATGCACATAGTGATTATATTATCGATGTGTACGCTGTTCAACTCACGCTGGCAAGAATGAAATGAAATGCCCGAAGACAACCCGTTTCGATCCCCTCGATATTTCATTAATGATTTTATTATATAGGGGCCGCGCCCGCAAATACGATTCTAATTTATTTAGCTTGTTATTTGAATTCCATTGTTATGAAATAATGATATTTTTAATTGTTAATAGAGCCGCGGGACGTCCTGGCACCAGCTTCATAGGTGGCCTCAGATGCCAGTTAATTGGTGCACCAACCAAAGAAAATCGAATCTGATATGCTACTTACTTACTAACATACCTACTTTCTTGACTGCGAACGATAAATCGATTCGAAAATAAACTACACCAAACTCTACATTGTAAATTCCTCCCGATAAGTAAAAGTTCGAGACCCATTGCAATAGAGCAATTTTATTGCAATGAGGAAAATGTTCGCAGTCATTAGCATTCGAACAATACCCGCGATATTCAGTTATTCAGCGAGGAACTATGAATAAAAGAAGCCAGTATTAGTTGTAAATAATTTGGCCCGCTTGGGGGTCAGAATGCAATTTCCTGCCCGCAGTTTTATTTTATATGAACACGTTTTGCATCATGACTGGCGAAAATGTCCCTGCGTTTCTTCTTTTTGTTGCATTAATAAAAAAACGCGAATCATCACTCGACGGCAAACGGCTAGATAACATTAATTATGCGCAAATAAATTACACTATGCTAAATAATATCAACATATCAAGTTTTTTATCGATAGAAAATAAAAATTGAAGGTTGAATAAGGAATTAGGTACATTAATATTGTAAATTGGAGAGTTTTATTAATATATTGATTATATTTACCTGCAATCGATGAAGTTGATGCGCCTAACCAGGCGTGTGATGATTCCAACAGTTTTGCCTGCAAAGAAAAACAAGAAAATTAGTCACGATTTAATAAAAATCCAGTCAATACAACATGAGTTCGCTGGGTTAACAACAGAGGGCGCTGCACGACCGTAGCTTGAATAAAAACGTTCTCATGTCAAGTTCATATTATCTTGAATATTTACAGTAGAGACAATATCAAACAGAATTATTTCTATGCATGTCACATGTAAATTAATTAAAACTTGGTATTTCATATAATAAAATTGGAATTTATTTATAATAGAAGTATAGCGGTATAATTTAATTATTCTGTAATTTTTTCCCTGGTCATTTACTTGCTTATCGCGAACAATCTCTCGTCTAGGCCGAGTACAAAGAACTTACCCTCAAAGTATATTCTGCAATTGTAACTTCGTCTGTTATTACACATATTACATAGGGATATACTACATTAATATGTAGTAACTATAATAAAGCAAATAAACTGGTAATGTTTTAACAGTAAATAAAACGTTTGACTGGAATTAATGTATTGCATCACGGCATGTGTCTTATTTCAATCAATATTTGTACAAACATTTATTATTTACTGACTCATAGTTATGTAGAATAATTAGTAATTCTTAGGAATTCATCAACAAAATTGATGTTTGTATTCATTCAGTGGGAAGCAAAAACTAACTTGATTGTTGGTTTCGTTCGCAGTTGTAAGGAAAAGATGTGGCTCCTTTAATTTGCAAAGTAAAGTGTGTATTTTGCAATGACAGACAGCACATGAAGGAAATGTTCTTCTTAGTGATAGTGTCGATTTTGCACAAGCTTGATTATGCACATATGCATTTTGCACATAATACTCAAATGCATAATAAAAATGCCTTGATTTATAGCCATCGGAAGTACTTTCATACAATTTCGTCGGCGGTATAACAGCTGACGTTGCACTGGATACCGCGAAACTCATTTGAATAAAAATATTAAAAAAGACCTACGGATACAAATGAATCCAAGCAAAGCATACATCATAAAAACTAACATGTTACATGTATGCAAATATGGTGAGGAAGTATATATTATTTAGTTTGATAACTGTTAATTTCCTTATGAGTACATACATCACAAGATACTTGTGATTTCTTTAGTTTATTGTTCTCTATAAACATAAATTATGAATCTATTACTTTCTTCTTCTTTAAAATCAAGCATATTTTCCAGATATTCAAATATTGCCATTTCTAAATTATAAAAAAGGAAATTTCGGAAAGGAGAATTCAAAAACAATTGAAGAATAATAAGGCGAAATAGATCACCAATAGCAATTACACGGTGAGAAAATCTGGGGGCAATTAATTTTGCGCAGAATGAAAAATTTAATTCAGTGAGTGCAAAATATGTAGAACCTTTACAAAAAGAGTGCAGCTCAAAATCTCAGCTGGTTTTTGCAGAAAAAAATAATGAAAATATGAATGTTTTGCATAGAATCTCACGGCAGTCAATTGGGAAGGTAATTTTTTAATTTTATAATACGAAAACTGAGCCACACGCTACCTGCTACGGATTTGGGTGCTTGCAGCAATGTCATGGCAACATGAGCAACTATTGGAACCAATCACAATCGTTGTTCAACAATACATTTAAACATATTTCGAATTTTGTTAAAATTTACTAGAAATAAACAAAATAGTATACCAATTCTGAACAGGGGTCTTTTTCTGTATTGAGCACTTCCTCCTGGGTGGTGCTCGATAGATTATTAATATTTAAAAGATTTTAAAATGCACTCATACTTCAATATACTATAATAAATTTGTAATATTTGCATATTTAGAGCATATATTCCAATTTTACAGTGTATACATATAGTCCTGGTAATTATAAAATCAATAAATCTCTTTTGTCAATACAAACAATTAAAAAACAGTGAAAAACAACTCCAAATAAATGCCGTAATTTATTCGATATTTTGTGAGGCATTCAGTAAATTGTACAATTCACTATCGAAAAAAAAATTGGAGCAGACGGACATAGATCCGCAAAAAAAGGCAACCGGTAAGAAATGTGCGGAGCGATTGGGTAAATCGGTAAATTCGAGTTCGTGATGCCACTTAAATACATCACAAATGTCAATAAAGTACTCTCCTAACGAGCTGGCCCGTAGTCGTAAACTCGCAGGACCTCTGGAGCCGGCGCTCAGATATAGTCATAAACATAACGCGACAAGCGGAGAAATTGTTTTATGCCCATCGTCGACGTCGTCGTCTTGCGGTCCCGCCGGCCCTAGCACGAGCTTTGAGGTCTTGATCTCTCGCCGTGCGCGCTCTCACGTTATTCATGCGAAATATTTAGCATCAGTAGCAGGGCACGGCATGCGCACGGCGAATGTAAATTCGGATTCCGGCTGCGAATGGAAATCCTTACGAGCTCAAACGATGCGCGGCGAATTGTCCACGTGTGTTTTCCGGCGGAGAAAACCGAACTATTTGGTCAATTCATCAACATTATTAGATGGCTGCTGCAAGTGGCGTTTGCGGTATCATTGTAACTCGTTATGTGGCATGATTATACCGGATTTATATGCCAGAGTGGACGCGGAGGTGCTGGTTGCGTGTCATGAGCTTTCACGAGTTTCATGACAAAAAGCTCGGCCTGCATTGTGCTCTCGTTTGTTAGCACGTTAGCGCATTTGGCACGAGCTGGGATCGGAGCGTGCGGATGGAACGTACGAAATCGAGGCGACCAGCTCGCCGGTTAACAACAGGTGGGTGCAAACTACACGCCTCCCGGCGCCGCCGCCACCGGCACACGCCGCATTCCTTTTATTTTTGTTTTATTATTTGCCACCGAATGCAAAACCAAACAAAACAAAATCAAACTAAACTGGGATTAAACTAATTTGCACTACGTAGCTAGGAAAACATTATTACCCGCTAAATGCGATTATTTTATACACGTTTCCGCGAATTGAATGGAATTGAATTGCCGGTGAGAGAAAAGCTCCCTCCCATTAGAATACATCAACTTGTCAAATCCATCCGTTGGCTTTGATATCATTTCTGTCACCGGGCGCCATCAGCGTGTCGCCGCCTTGTCGTGCCATTAAATGCACATCGTCGACGATGTACTGACATCACTGACTGCAAAAACTTTGCGATGCGTTCACGGAATAAAAATAATTAAGCAACCTACGACATGTGCTGTATAATATCGAAAAAAACGCTTCGTTGATTCGGGTAATAAACGGACATTTACGTGTGCACGTCACAAAGGCTCACACAATGCATGAAATCAATTATCGATGCAATCATACTTACTTATATTTATGCCAACTATATATAGGGAAGTCTTCTCTGCGATATAAAAACAGTGCACTTCACGTCAACGTTAATTTACGGTATGCGTACCTACACGTTCGTTACGTTATGATATATTAAGCCACCAATTAATTATACTGCAGGTCAACAATACGCGTGTTCAACGCCAGTAATACATCGCATGCGGTTTGCGCGTATTATTATATATTACAATAAAAGTGTAATAAAAAATGTTATTATAAAATAATCACCGCATCCGGTGCATGGCAACAATACTAGAGCAAAAAAACAATGATGGAATAAGTACAAAGAATTAACTTTTCAATTAGTCTACGTGAAGATGACAGTTTTTATTGTGCATGAAATGCATTCAATGGTTTTGTGAATTCTAATTACAAATGACGTTTACATGTAATTATCCTTTTCTTTATAGTTGTTTTTCTGTTTGTATTCCCGTGTACGAGTTGTTTTTTCTTTACTTATTCAGTTCATAACACCGACGTACAATGTTATAATTAATGCTTTGGAAGTAGACCCACAGAGCCGGCTTTCAATTAATTTGCTTTGATAATTAGTAGATTTATTCGTCTACAGGCGAGTCACGATATATTAAAACCTTAGATTTATTGATATATTGATATAAAAATAAAAATAAATACGCGATGACTTGCTTGCTGTTCTGTTAGCTGTTGTGAAAACAAACGCGGCGGTAGTGTGATAGGGCGTTGCTGCTGGCTTGCAGTTTGTATAGCAGGGAGTCAGGATGCATTACTATTGATGATGCGATGGCGGCACCAATGCATACAATCATCGCATCGCGGCGCTCGCCGCTTCATTATTAATCGCGTCGTGTGTGTCGCGTTCAAAGAAAATGCTGCTAAATAATTAAGCTCGATTGCACACGATGAGGCCCTTCTGCCGCGGACGCATGATTCAGCGCGAGATATTGGCAGGGCACATCACGCCAACGCTGTCGATGGCAAATAAATGTCAGGCGGATTTGGAAAATGCAGCGAAGAGTGCGAAAGATGCACACGAGCGCAAAATATAATTACGCCCGCAACAAACACGAGCCGGGGTTTGCAACAGACTATTGACGCATGTCAGTTACACCGCTAGCGCTCGGCGGCTGCATTTTCGGCTGGCACTTTTGCGGAATATTTGAATATTCCTAATGGAAATCCATGTTTTTGGTCGGCGCGTTAGTCGCGCGGAAAACTGCCGCCGATTTATTTAAACCCAAACAAATGAAGCGACATGTCAAATGCATGCAGAGATGGAGCTACTCAGCGACTGGGTGTGCAGATGCGAGCATAAATATGCACTCGGATGATAATGTTGGGTAGCCAGGTGTCCCGGGTGTTGTCTGCGTAAAACGTGCACATTTCAAACAAACCATGGCGTTTGCATTACCACAGACACGTCTCGTTGTTTTGTAGGAGCGAAATAAATAACAAATTAAATTATTCCATATTTATGTGATTGCTATGCGTTCAGTAACAGCAAAATTTGCATCATTCCGGCATTTGATGTGTATATTTCTTGTTCGAAATCAAACTCGCGTCAGCCTATATGGAGAAAAATGCATTTTCTGAAGTAGTCGAGGGAGAAACTACGGTCCACTGTCATTATACCCAGGGTGTTTATACTCTTCCTGCTAGGAAGATAGTCTGGCATCCCATACAATAGATAGCTGTACATATTTCTATTTTAGCATCAAACCCGCGCCAGCCTATCTTCTGACAAATTCATTTTCTGAGGGATACAGGAGAAAGTTCGGTTCTCGGTCATTTAAATTTAAAAATTCTTGGTCGGGGGAGGTTGCAGTACTCTTTGAAAGGAGGCAAATTTGACCTCCCATATAATAGTTAGATAGAAAAGGAAACGTAGCCTCCAAAATGGTAAAGAGATCCCAGGAAGAAAGTCTGATAGATAGAAGAGGGAAAAAAATAGCCTCCAAAATGATAAAAAGACCGCTTAGTTCACTTTGCATCATTCCGACATTTGCTGTACATATTTCTCTTTTAGGATCAAACCCGCATCAGCCTATCTGCTGATAAATTCATTTTCCGAGGGAGACAGGAGAAAGTACGGTTTTCGGTCATTTAAATTTAAAATTTTTTCGTCGGGGTGGTTCCAGTATTCTTGCTGCAAGGAAGCAAGTCTGGCCTCCCAAATAATAGTTAGATAGAAAAGGAAACATAGCCTCCAAAATGGTAAAGAGATCCCCTGGCCAACTTTACATCATTTCGGCATTGACTGTATATATTTCTCATTCGGGATCAAACCGGCGTCAGCATATATGGTGAAAAATGCATTTTCCTAGGTAGTCCGGGGAGATAGTATGGTCCTCTGTCATTTGACTCTATAAACTTCTGACCGGAGACGGTTGTACTCTTCCTGCTAGGAAGAAAGTCTGACCTCCCTGACAATAGATAGATAGAAAAGGAAACATAGCCTCCAAAATGATAAAAAGGTCCGCTTTGTTAACATCATTCCGGCATTTGATGTACATATTATAAACTTTTAGGATCAAAACCGCGTCAGCTTATCTGCTGACAAATTCATTTTCCGAAGGAGG
>JAODVP010000007.1:912332-924611 GCA_025400035.1 Tetradonia laticeps
TGCTAAATGTATTTACATATAATTTTCAAAATTTATACGGGGTTACCTAAAAGTTATTGAAAGCTGAAATATCTCGATAAAACTCCACCATAGCGAAAAAGATATTAACAGTAAAGTTATACCTAACAATTGCTGAAAATTTGAGCTTAAATGGAAGACCAAGGAGATATGATTGTAAACAGATTATTTAACTGAAAATCCTTATTGTTGATAGCATATTATTGTAGTATATTTTAAAGAGCTTTCCCAAAACGTTTAATAGAGTATTTTTGGATAACCAAAGTTATAGGACTTGAAAGTTCAGATAGGATCAAATATCTAAAAAAGTGAATATTAGGTAAAAATATGTAGACAACAAAGTTGCAGGACTTAATAAAATATAGTCTACGAATCCGAAGGTCATATGTTTGAAAATCATATGTATGAAAGTCAAATAAATTATTTTGAATGGAACCTAATACTTCTAACCAACTCCAACTTTGATATTTACATAGTTTTCGCCAACATTAACCCTTTTCTCGATATTAGATCCTTTCCTGAACTTTTAGATAAACTTTCATGCCTCATAAATCTAGTTACACTTTATACAAAAATTCTTTATTGTAATTTAAAGCTCCTAATATAAACCAAGAAAATATATAAATTTTTTCTTATGGGGTAATTCTATTTAAAAAACAAACCATCTTGACCTTCATATCTCTCTAATCCTCTATCTAAGGTCATATTTTCAGTCAGTCTTAAGTGCATTTTGTTTGAGTATAGTTTTTGTATTTTTTCTTGCAATTAAACAGTGAAATATTTAGATGGCTTCATGGTAAAGATTATTTTATAATTTTGTGGTTAACTATGTACAAAAACGAACTTATTATCGGCTTTTTTGGTTTTAAACGTAAATTATAATTAATTTTAATTCATTTATAAATACTGCCTTCTATATATCTAATAATAACCTAAAATATCGAGATTTTATCGTTCAAAGCCAAAGACAAATTCCGTGTTGACCCGTGTTATGCATAAAATTTTCAAACATCTCAGACTTCCCATGTTTTCATCCATTATTAAATAATAAAACTTGGTTTGCTCTTCTAACATGGAATAGTATTTCTAATTCGATTAAAACGAACATGTAATACATGCCCCTGGCTGTTTGAACGATTTCCAGAGTGTGAATGATTAAAACAAGCAGCTCGGGAAAAGCGGCGTGATACGAACGTTCGCCAAAATTCCATCATTAATCACTTTTCTAACAGTGCTACTCAGGTGCAGGAGAATAAGCAGGCAACACTTCCACTGCATATAATATCGGTAGGTAACTACACCTAGCAAAGATTACAAATTATAGGAATTGAATAATTAAAAATGTATAACACTGCAGTAAAACATAATGATTAATGAAGTCTTTTCCTTCCACTTGCTCTACCATTCTCCTTTGCACACAATTTTCACTTATACCTATGTAAATCATTGCAATAATTTAACCAAATGATATATTATACCAATAAAATAATTTAGGAAATAATGATGAAAGCTCATATTTATAAAAAGCGCTAGCTGTTTGCACAACCACTGCAAACTTTTAATTAAGAAAAAAGTACACAACAAACAATAATAATATGTATTTACATGCGCAGCCTGGAAATGAATAAAAAAATGTAACAAGCAATAACATCGAACCGTAATAATATAGGATGTATGTGCCCGTGCTTACTGTGCATGTTACACACGGATCTCTTGCTCTTGCCCACTGCGCATCTGCAAGTGTGCGTGTGTAAAAAGTCTTTTTTGTGTGGCATTTTGTGCATCGGCAGCGCAGAGCGCGCGCGGCTTTATGAATAATTAAAGTGCGCGCAGGTAGATATTTTTTTCAGGTTTTGTTTATAATTAACACTCTCCATTGAAACGTGGCTCCGAATACAAGCGCGCCGCGACGCGACGCCATGGAAGCTACCCGGCCTTTTTATTCTCTTTTTGTACAATATTAATTCGGTTTCCTTTTATCGAAAGGCCACTCGCGCTGATCGCGCGCTCCGCCATTCCGCGAAATAAAGCGATTTCGGACACGGTTTTGCGCTCCTGCTCCCATACAGGCAATGAATAATTAATTTAATTTTCGTACATTTTTCTCCTCATATCTATACCGCACCCACATATAGCAACATTTTTTTAATCTTCTCCCTTCTCTCTCGCGCAGAAAAGAGGAATAAAATCAACGAAATCGCCATCCATTACAATAATTAGAGAGAAATTTGGACCCCCGCGCATATCGCTTCATATCCTGGAACGCATGTGATCGGGGTTGACTGAATTACTAATGGGCGCAGAGTGGAGGGCAATTTTTAGCTGGAAAAAATCGCAAGCACGTCCATGCGCACTTTTTTCGTAATTTCATATCTATATCCCTGGATATGAAAATATGCAGGAGCGAGAAGAGGGAACATGCGCACGACGTGCGGTGTCAGCGACGACCCTCATCCGGGGACCAGCCTACCCCTGAATCGCAGGATTCGCGGACTTACACGCGGTCGTCAAAAATTGGAGAGCGGGCATGTCAATTTATTTCATGGTAATTGGAAAAAATTTAAATTCGCATATGGACCCCACTGTAAATCGATTTTTCCACTGAGCAGATTTGGTGATCTGGAATATCGAAATTAGATAAATAAATTCAATTTTTGTGAACACATATTTTCTAACGGGCTACTAATAGGTCATGATGGGGGCTGACGTGCTAGAAACCACCAAAGGGTGGCGCCCATCCCATTGAGGTCGCTGTGACAGCGAACCCTTTGTGTAACACAAAAATGATATTAAAGACTCCCAGCCAGGCAATCGCCAGCGCAGCTCAAGTAATCTTTGGATGGCAGAATTATTTTATCCATAGACAATATTCCAATATGCAATTAGGCATTACAGGCAAGGGAATTTAATGCGATTACACTTTGAAATTTCGATTTTTTGCGCGTGCTAACTTCGTATAGATTCTTTCATGTTCTCTTTGAATGTCACGCGAAAGAGACGATAATGGAATTAAAATTCGTCATTTTTCCATTTGTACTGTTCGTCGATGTGCAGATTTAATTAACATCCTGATAACAGAGTCATAAGAATCATAAGAGGTTATGTACCATAATAAATTTACGTCATTCATACAAAGCGCAGAAATAAATAAATCCGCATTATTTCGTTGATGAATGTTTGATTAATACCTAGCATTTTCCGACACCGTCCGTGAGGGTAGCCG
This sequence comes from Tetradonia laticeps, assembly GCA_025400035.1. Taxonomy (NCBI): domain Eukaryota; kingdom Metazoa; phylum Arthropoda; class Insecta; order Coleoptera; family Staphylinidae; genus Tetradonia; species Tetradonia laticeps. Next base: position 915,574 of record JAODVP010000007.1, read on the forward strand.
GCAGGTGACGTCAAGAAAAATGTCACCCGCTTTGAGGTTCAATTGCACATAGTAATTGCGAAATTTGTTGCAATTCATCATACGTCCGCCAACAACACCGCAACATTTCGGGTCAATCGCTACTGATTTATCAGCGCGTATCTTCAGCGGGTTCAACCAGTCTGGCTGCTCAACATTCAGCGTTTTTTGAACGACAGAATGAAATGAAGCCGTGACTAATTTATCACCCCAGCCGCGACCAGCTCGTCCGCCCACCGCAATGACAATGCTTTTGTTTCGAATAAAACATTCATATTTTTTGTTCCGCGTACCTCTGCAAATACTCTTCACCATGGTGGAAAACAACTTATCAGGTGGTACTGTCGAGATACACGCCCCAGATACGAGTACATCTACCCGAGTGACATTTATAATAATCCGAAAATATTCCAACGACCAACGCGCTTTTTGTTTTCGGCGGGTCCGCGAGGGTGGCACACATCGACAGTCCTGGAAGCTCTCCCTTTGTTATTTGCGCGAGCACACACCGCGGGTCCACAACGCGGGAAAAATACATACATTCATTATTCATGCAAAAGTGGGGGACGAGTGTAATCAAAACAAATCGCGTTTCGCTCGGCAGACCCACTGCCCTAGCTGGTTCGGTAATAACTGCCTCAAACCATGTCCTGCCCTCACGCACCGACGTGTTGGGTATGGGCCTCACACTGACCACCAGCATCCTTTATGTAGCAAATATACGCAAAAGGGTGCGGGCAAAACTAATACAACTAATTCCATTATGATTCAAATTCATCGCCGAGCAGAAAGCAATGACCGCTGCAACTCGACACGTGCAGGAAAAAATCCCATTCAACTATCTAATGCATAAAGTTAAATTACACAGCTACCTTGTTAAAAATCTAATCTTGTAATCAAGTTACGGGCCTCTATTTGTAATATCTGCGACTGTAGTAGCCCGTGTAAAAAATGTAGTTTAGTACGACAACACAGTGCACATTTTTTTGCATTTGCATTTAAAGCAATAACACGAGATTACATCCGTGCTCCACATGAAAAAATTAGGAGTTGACATGATCAGCAGCGGAAAATGGAACCGTTCCGAGATTCCACTCCAAGCATGCCGCGGTGCCAATAGGAAGGAAGCACTCGCAGCGAGCGCCGCTCCGCGATTTCGATTGAACCCCACGGGGGCCGGCGGGCAACCGGATTGACAATTTGTATCCATTATATTTATGTATTTTTAGTAAGCCGGAGGTTGGCGCGCGCGCGATTGCGGGGTGGGCTGCTTTTTGATATTTGGGAATAGCGGCCCCAAGGCTTGATTGAGTGCCCCTCGTACGCATACACGCGCGCCGCCTCCGTCTGCCGACCAATACGCGCGCGCCACTTGCGAAATGGGAAATTTTACTAAACGTATTTCGCATTTTGCGTTTCCTCTTTGCTTGCCGCCGGCGGCATACACCGCGTCTTGCAGCAATGCATCGACGAGTGATAGACATCGATCAGGTGACATCTTACCTCGTGGACGCACTGTATGCCCGCGCGTTTTTTTGTTTGTATAAATTTGTGTCCGGCGTATGTGCAATGCGACGAACTGGACTGAACGGGGTATTTGTTGCTCACTGCGCCCACACAGCGGAGCTGTAACGATGGCTTCGGCTCGGAATGAAAATTACAAAAAAATAAATTGCCGCCGCGCTACGCACACACAGTAGGACGATTTTTAATTTTTAAATTCCGAATGCTGGACTTGTACTGCGCCGCCGAACGCGGAACAACCTTCGGAGACCTGAATTTTTTACGAAATCGAATTTCAATTTTACCATTTCATCAAGCCGCACACAAATAGCGACGCCCCACGCGCACACTTAATTGAATTAACAGGAATGCGCAATAAAAGTTGAAAAATTAAAAAGACGATCCGACCATAAATTGCACATCTGCATTTTCCACACCTTCAAGCCGTTCATCTTCTTTTGATTAAATTAATTGCTGCTTCCCGTCTAGCAAAAACTCCAGATTCAAACATTTTACATCACAATCAGCGTATATAATTTCGCCGAACACATAAGCAAACTTATTAATTATTACACGTTACACAGTCGCTGTGAATAAATGATAAGGACGTGAAAATTAAAAAAGACCCTCGTCTTGGTACCAGTTAGTCAGAGACATGTCATTGCAAATTAAAACCACCTAAGGAAGATTTGATTGAATTTGTTACAAGCTGATATTTTTGTTTGTTCTTGTACCCTCGAAAAAGCAAGAGTGACGAGCACTCAATATAAAACATACAAACATAAACACAAAAAGCAAATATCGTAAAAATAAATTAATATTAAAATGGGGCGCGATGAGTGGCGAGGGCGCTGCGTTCTTTTTTAATTTTTGAGTGACTACGAATACGCAAATGCCAAGCGGGAGCGATGAGTTGTCGAAATGGAAAAATTGCGTTAGTCGAGCAACAAAAGTCAGCGTCTGCTCCTACATCAAAGCTAAAAGCCGCATTAAAAGCCCACAAATCATATAAATGCCATTAGGTAATATTAATATCTAAGCTGACATAATACAAACACAACAAATCTTACACCATGTGTGATAGAAGTTGCCTATGTACATACTAAAAATTCTGATATTTAGTATTTTAAATAAGTTCTCTGCCAGTTTTAGATTTATGTAAACCATGAAAATCCAACAGTGATTTTTCATTTTATTATGTTTTTATTGTTTTGGCACAAGTACCAATTTAAAATCTAAATTGATAGGCATAAATTTAAAACACAGATTTACAATCACGTTCTATTTTTCCCATTTTAATGTCGCTCGATCAAAATACCAATTTTATTAGGTACTATTAAAACATACCCCAGTCCACATTGTAGTTTATACAATGGCAATATAAATAATTTTTCATTGCAACCGATCTCGGCGTGAAAATATTTAAATTCAATTTCGGTTTAGAGCGGTTTATATTTATTCAATTCCAATTCGCCGATTGTGCACGCCTCGCCGCTCTTTTTAATAGTTTAGAAATGAATAAAATAACCCGCATCGAAATAAATCACATTAATAATTGGATTTAATTCCGCCGAACGCCGTGGGAAACTACTTATTACAGCGCCGAATACACGACCGTGTAATTTCGATACGTTTTATTATATTTTATATTTTCGATTTGTCCATTCGTTTGCGCTCGAATATGCGCGCTGCCAGAGCGACGAGCATACCATTTAAATATAAATAGTAATATTGTACAAATCTGATTAAAAACGCATCAAAATTTTATTGCTATTAATTTAATCCAACAGGAATTCATCATGAATCGCATTCAATTTATTGTTTTTACGATTGCGTGCCTATTTTACGTGGTTCATTTTCATTAATGCATTACTGCCGTAACCAGAAAATAGATGTGAAGAGGTATGCGTACAAAAATGGCGGAATTAATTAACTAGCGGTTCTAATATAATATCTACATGGACCACCAACATATAACTTACCAAGCCATCAAACAGGTGTTGATTGCGTTTATAAATGTCGCATTGTCACTTTGTTAGAAGTTGCACGCGTCGTTTACACTTAACAATAGATAATAGAAACACTTTAATAGTTAGCAGCCGTGAATGAAATATAAAATAAATGTAACGGGAACGAATCTTTGTAACCTACACGTGCGCAAAACTGCAATTGTTTTAGTAGATAATTTACAATAAGCCATTGGAGTTAAACATTTTCTAACTGCTGTTAGAAAAAAATTTTTGTAAATTTTGATAAATTTATATTTTTCCCACTGCGTACCAGACCCTACTGATTATAATGTTGGAAACAGTTTACTGCAATGTCATATAGTTTCATAGAGGGCTCTGTTAACCTCAATCCGTGCCTGTCCACAATATCAAGAATAATAATATAATAACGCTTTCCAGAATGGTGGATGCCGATTATCCGGACTCCGATTAATCCGCATTACGCTCATAAGTCATTCAACCTTACATTACCATCTTTATTTCTGCAAAACTGTACACAAGAAAGCGTCTATGCATTCATAACAAATATGTGTTTTTAACATCAATTTCGAATCTTATCTGTGCGCGAGGATAATTTTCGCAACTTCTTGGCTGAATTTTAACGACTTAAGCCAGAAATTCACAGCAAATAACGATGTAGATTTTTATATCAGTCGGGAGACCAGGCTAACTGTCTGGCAGCACTGGGGCCACCTTAAGATTTGGGCCCATTGTACTCCTCCTGCCGCCAACCCCGGTAAAGAATTCTAAGACCGAGGACCTTACTTTCCATCGTGGCAATCCCAGTAACGCATTGTCTATCACCAGCAAGGCAGCTGCGCTTTGAACCAACAACCTCTATGCCGGCGCGTACCAGATATTCGGCGCTCCTAACCAATGCGCCACCGAGGCCACATATAACGATGTAGATAGTGAAGGAATTATGGAATTCTTGGAATTTTTTATGCCATAAGAGAGAAAAACCTAAAAATATGTCCAAATATTTTTGTAACACTTTGAAAATCTCGGAAACTATTTGCGAGGCAGGCAGGTCATCATAGGGAAAAAGTCGCAATAGGCGTGTCGCACTCGAATATCAATGTTCCTTCACTCGCTGGATAGTTTTATAGCTTTTAGAGATCTGCATTGTATTTTTTTTACTCAAAAGTAATTTTTTTCATTCCATTTATTTTGTTTGTATTATAGGGACGTTATTGTTTGTGTGTTTGTGCTTAACATGAACCTTGTAGAATAATATACCGAGACTAATTTCTACATCTCATTCTTCTAACAAAAATTATAAGGGTTTTAGTTTAATGTATGCCTTGGGTACAGTTGAAACGATTTTAGTGGGGACTGTTGAAACACTATATGCCTTCTTTTTGGAAGCTTCTAGATGCCGAAAGTATATCTACGGAAAACCGAAAGGGGACAAATATCTCTATCCAACTTTAGTGATGCTTATATCTTCTTCCATACGTTCGGAAGCAAGATGAATCAACTGCGGAAAATTGTGTTCTACAGGGCAAGTAAGAACTCAACCAACAAACTTTCACAGATTGATCAGGGATGTTTTTTGAGTATATTCGTATCTGGAACCTATGGTCCTTGATGGCTCGTTGAGGAGTTATTGCACTTTCTTGTTGTATAGTAAACTTTTTGGTGCAATTACAGAACAACAAAACAGCAAAGAACCATCGGAAAACATATATTACCTATACCAAAATACACAGAAACCTTCGGTGATCATCTTCTAAAAGTTTATTGGTTGAATTCTGTCTCAGCCTGTATATTTATCGTAATTTTTACTCTAATTAGTTTGTTAAATATTTTACCGTTTAAAACATCTATTGGAATAGGTTTTATATATTCACTTCATGTGTTTCAATAGACCTCAATTGCTGTTTCAACCGTCTTTGGGTTGGAGGTTGCAACAAACCAAATTTTTTAAATTTAATTTGTACTACTGTAAAAATATTACTATTACAACCAAACTCGCACGTCTCATGGACAGATAAATATATGTTCTTTCATTGATTGCATGTTTTGTATTGTCTGAATAACAAATAACAAAGTTATGTATAAAATAAGTGAAATGAAACATGACCGTACCCAGTCAGTTTCAGAGACTTTTTAACCTAACTAGCTTTGTAATTAATATACCTCCTATAATTTTATTACAGAAGAACTGCGGTTATCCGGATTCTAGTTAATCCAGTTATACGAATTCACAGATTTTGTTTGCGTTTTTAGATTGTTATATTAACTAAGAAATTTTGTGAGAGCAATGGGCGAAACTAAAGGGTTTTCCCAATAAGACGTGTTATTTTGAATAGCCCGCTATTTCGGGAGATGTCCCTTTTGAAGCCTTAATGTTTCGACATTTAACAAGCAGAAACTACGCCTTTACTAAAATTGGAACGATACAGACTTCAGCAACGCAATGAAATTATTAAAATTCACTATAGAAATGGTGATAATTCGGCAGAGAGGTTCTGTGAAGAATAAAACCCGTGCACGTTGCTCCAGAACAGCCGAGAATATTGCTGTTGTAGCGGAAGGTGTTGAAGAAAACCCAGGTGTGTCCATTTCTCGTCGTTCCTTGGAATTAGGTACTTCACAAACTACCCTACACCATATTTTGCAAAAGATTTGGGTCTCAAGGCTTATAGAGTACAGAAATATAGGACACAAACCAGGCGATCATCAACAACGTCGTGTCTTTGCTGATTGGGTTGTTGAAATACATGAAAATGATCCGGAATTCCATCCAAAAATCATCTTCAGTGATGAGGCCCATTTCCACCTAGGTGGCAACGTCCACACACGAAATTGTCGGATCTGGGGCTCCGAAAATCCAAGAGTTACTAAAAGGCCTCTCTATCCTCAACGTGTGACTGTTTGATGCGGTGGGGAACCTTACTTTTTGGATGGATTGCACTATCGAGAGATGATTAACGATTTTTATGGCCAAAATTGGATGGTATTGATCTGGTCAACGTTTACTTTCAACTAGACGGCGCTACGTGCCACACAAGCAACGAAACTATTGATCTTTTCGGGGAAAAGTTTCCGGACCGTGTTATCTCTCGAAGAGGTGATCACATTTGGCTTGTGATTTAAGACCTTGCGACTTATTCCTTTTGGGCCACGTGAAAGATAAAGTCTACGCCAACAGCCCAGCGTCAATTCAAGACCTTAAGGACGGAATTCATAAGGCTATCGAGGACATAGAGCAGCCACTTTGCGATTCAGTTATGGAAAATTTTATGAAAAGGATATTGTCCTGTTGTCATTTGCCTGATGTTGTTTTCCATGATTATGGCATTTTTGTTTGAATATCCAAAAAAATCCGGTCGGAATTGACCCAAATAAGGGTTGATGAGGGTCCCAACTTCTCATTACTCAGGAAATAGACATTCTCGGAGAAATCCCAAATAAAATAACGCATCATACATTGTAATTAAACACGCTGAAACATTAACAACCCACTCATCTACTTGTTTCCCTTCATTGGTACCCGGTAACAATGGTAGCAATCAATTGATACAACCCCAACTAAACTAAACTAAATATACAACAATCGTACGAGCGTGCAGCATGATGCAAACGTTCGCAACGCCGGTACTAAACGTAAGTGCCCACCACCGCCACCATTGCCGCCGCTTGAGTGCAGGCCGATTTCCTATCTCCGTGTTGATACAACCAAGCAATGCATTCTCGGCTCATCGTCTCCCTGCTGCGCTAGTGCAAGCAGACGGACGTATTCCAAACGCGTTCTGCTTAATTTATTTCGGATAAATACTATATAAGCTTTAATTATAGCTGGGCGAGAATTATAATTACCGGCCAAGATTTGTGGCCCGTATAGGAAATGTGCGGCAACATTAATAATGATGAGAACTACGCTCGGCTACCATCTTCCTCCTTCGCCTACAGCCTTTGCGAGCGATATAAATATCGAACAATATCTCTAACGTCTACTAAGTGATAGTTTAACGTAAAACTAAGTCTTTCAACAAAGACAGACAGCGCAACACAATAGCACGAGGAACAAAAAGAAGACGAAGAAGAATTAAAACTGTCTGAATAAACCAGCGATAGAAAATTACTTAACTACCGAGTGTGGAAACCGTCAGATGATCAATGCAGTGCTACTTTAACTTTTCTCCATTTAAGGCGTGTTTCAGGTAATTAATCAAACTGGTTTTAATGACAATCATAACAAGAAGGAGAACAGAAATCTTGATATGGACTATAAATAAATTAAACAATATTTAATAAGAGTAATAATACACTATATACATTCTAAAATTGAAAATTTAAAAAGACAATCAAGCTGTAATTACAGTTAGTTACTGTCATTGCAAAGCTGGGCTCGTTAAGATCACAGAGCCGCATTAGAATTTTACGTACCAATCATGACCAATTATTATACCTTAACTATTTGCTTGGTATTTGCGATTATTTACAATTGTGCAACTCGCTAATCTGCATATCGCTTTTCCCATGCGGCACAATACCGCTTTATTGCAGACGCGACGCACGGTCGATTGTTGCTAAAATTATCAAATTATAATGCAAGTCTGCATAGCTGAGCAGCTCCAAATGAAGAATTTATTAAATCCGCAGGATGATAATTTACTTTAATTTACTTTTCCTTGCCGGCTTGGCTACATTTGGCATTTAATCTTTTCGAAATTCAGGCTCGAATTTTATTCCGTCGATTGCTGCGCGGTGCTTCTATAATTAGCCTCGATAAATAATCTCGCAGTCGACGCGATTTGACGACTTAATTGACCCTTTTCCAACATCGGAATTACATGTGTGCGACGTGTACGTTTCCCGAATATAGGTAAGGAATATAATGATAAATAATAAATATAAAAATAATTATTCCACGTTAGGCTTTCCATTGGAAGGGTGCTCATTATCTCTATAACATATTTCCATGAGATGTTTATCCATGGACAATCAGAGCTGGAGTATGAAATCTACGAGAAGCGAGGCAGTCGGCAACTATTCAATTAATTACAGTAGTTGGTTTAAGTGGAATACTTGCGTCTTGTGTGACGACGCACAAGATTAATGATTTCGACAAGGTTAAACTATAAAGATTATATGATTTATTTCTACTTGAAGCTGGAAACTTTGCTTCGTATTACTTCCGACTATCTGAATTTGTAGTAAAGCTGGGGGAGAGGGAGCATATGAATACCTAGCTATACATTATTAATATCATTATAATTTATTCTAGGGGCTAGGAAAACTTAAGTTTCCTATTTTAAATGCGTGCCATTCAATTGGTTGGCCTGTTAATGGAGCACTAGTAACCTCTATTGTATACAAGACCATTTACTTAGCAAGGATACGATACGGATACCCAATTAATCTATTTTGGCAAATTTTAGCAAATGGGGAATCGACTTTCTCATTGGTTATTCAGTGATCATCATTGGATCGGAAATTAATAAATTGTTATATAGGTCATTACGATTAGAGAAACAGCAAGTGCGACAAAATGAACAG
>JAODVP010000007.1:971036-981860 GCA_025400035.1 Tetradonia laticeps
AAAAACAAAAAAAAAACAAAAACCGAAATTTCTAATAATAATCGTAAATTGAGAAAAGCGTAAAAAACGATTTATGTATAAATATGTTGATTTTTAAAATATCTATTTATTTAAATTTCGATACAGAGTAGTAAGTAGTTACTAATGATGTAAAGTAGCTTAAATTCATAATCAGTAGAGTAACTAGAAAATTATAAATGACGTGATTAAAAACTACTTGTTAATTTATTATGCTCGCGCTCATCGCTGTGATTTTAATCACCACACCTCATGAAGCCTGATTAATAAAGTGCGAGAGCCATCTGCAATTAAAATTAAACACCATCCGCTTGCTGCCTATGCAATAAAACCTAGCTACAAAAAAGTTATCTCCTGAATTAATGCATACGCTTAACTACACGTATGTTTAATTACAAATTATCGGCTATGCGTTAAATACTTCAACACCTAAATTACCAAACACATGTGGCGATAAATCGCCCAAACAATGTTGATGAAGTGGTTGACTAAACAAAAAATCCCAAAGAATTGATAATCGTCTCGCCGTCAACGAGAGTGGAATGTTAACTAAGTCATAACCCTTGACTGAAGGGACACACAACATATTTCGTTGTTTTCTTGTGCGTTGTGATGTGTGACTTTCGCCTTTTTCCACGCGGAGATTCAGCGCGTCGGGTGGCTCGCGTCCAGGATATATTTTAATTTAATACTTTATGGCAGCGACGTGTTTGGAATGGTTGGGAAGGCATCGGCCATGGCGACAACCCGACGGCCGAACAAGTGGAAGCAGTGGAACAAAGAAGAAGTCACGACGAATGGAACGAGTCGAGGAGTTGAGGCGAGTAATAAAGTGACACTTCATGCTTGAGAATCAGATAAGCGCCGCGGAGAGCGTCTGTCCGATTTTATGAAATATTGAGGTGCTGTTTGGACGTGGGACTACCAAACATTTACCAAACGAGCTGCGCGCCGGACACCCAGTTAGTGCTTGTCACGGTGCAATTATATCTACTGTTGCTTCTCCAGCTCTCTAGCCACTCGAGGAACTGCAAGATGTGGGAGACTCGAGTTTCTCTGCACTCTGGAGACAATCGTCGGCTTGATCGGCTGCTGGAGAAATTAGAAGTTAGGCAGTTACAAATTTGTTTGGTATATTTAGCATTGGGTTATGGAATTTCTAGATGATGGATTATCCTTATTATCGTTAAGTTTACTCACAGAGTTCTACGGAGAAAGATGATCATATCTAATTTAGGTCTATGTGAACATTAATTTTCTTATAAAATATTAATTAAGGAACAAGTTATTTAGGAAATTGGTGAATCGAAAAACTCGAAATTCGGAATGCATACTTGCTGTGAATTTATTCGATTTTACGATTTTTTAATGTTTCGTTACTTAATGTTTGGATTTTTGCAGTTTTATATTCTTGGATTTATAGATTTTTGGATTTATCGTCTTTATGAATTTTCGTTTTTTTCGATATTTTGATTTTTAAGGTTTTTCTTCTTTGTTTTGTCAATCTCTAAATTTTTCTTTTTATCGATTTTTTGATATTTTCATTTTTCCAATTTTTAATTTTACGATTTTTCAATTTTTCGAAGTACATATTGATTTTTCGATATTTTACCCAGTCAACACAGTTTGTCACATTTACGTAGTTTTTACATAAAATAATGAACGAAATCGTTAGAGAAATATGCTCTATAACAATGGCGTACGTATGACGTGCTGAACGAAAAATTTACCTAAATATGGTGACATAATAGGTGCGTCAAACAAATAATCGAACATCTACAAAAAAATGCGAACGAACGAATTGTGACATCCCCAAATACGGAACATTTACATAAAAATATTGACGTCATAGTTACATCCCTCAAAATTACGGAACAATTACAATCAATATGTTGACGTAATAGTGAGATATAATACATAATATATTTTTTTTAGTTTTCCTTTTTCGATTTCTCGATCTCTTAATTCTTCAGTTAATTGATTTGTTCATTTGTGTATTTTTTGATATTTTGGTGTCCTGATTTTTTGATTTTTCCATTTTTTGATGTTACAAGTTCTCGATTCTTCCATTTTCCGTTTGATTTTTCGTTTTTCGTAATTATTCGATTCTTCAGATTTTGATTTTTCGATTTTCCGCTTAATCGATTTTTCAGATCTTTTATTTTTCGATTTTTCGCTTATTCGACTTTCAATTTTTGACTTCGATTACAAAAGTACTTAATTTTTCGATTATTTATTTTTTCAATTTTCAGATTTTTTGATTTTTGGATTTTTGGACTTTTCGATTTTCGGATTTTTTAATTTTTGGATTTTGGAATTTTTGGTTATTTGGATTTTGGGATTATTCGATTTTTTGATTTTTGGCATTTTCCATGTTTCGATATTTCAATTTTATCTGATTTTCCGAATTTGCGATTTTCCTATTTCCAATTTTTTGAATTGATTGATTGAATTTTTCTATCTATCGATATCGATATAACCGATTTCGTCTTAACTTAATCGATTTTTCGAATCTTTTATTTTCCGATTATGCGATTACATATTCATTTTTTCAATTTTACAATCTATCGATTCTGAGCTTAATCAAGCTTTGGATTTCTTGCAATATCGATTTTTCTTTGATTTTTGGTTTTCTCGATTTTTCAATAATCGATTAATAAATTTTAGTCGATACTTCAGTCTATTCCATTGTCCAATAAACGATTTGATTCATTTTTCTATTATGTTTGTAATACATTTTTAAAATTTTCGTTTCATTTTTCAAAACTTATTTTTCCAATGGTCGATTACATATTTAAATTTAAGATTTTTCAAGTTTTCTCGAATATTTTACATAAAACTTGAAAAGTCGATTTTTTAAAAGAACGAAAATATTTTTCAAACTTTCGAATTTGAATTATTGTCTCTACTCTTTTCTTTCTTCTAATAATAGATTACATTTTTTAAATAATGGGTCGTGCAATTTTTAAAATACATAAGAATCACGAAGAATCGATTTGTATAATAATCGATTATTCTACTATTCGATTATACGATTTATTTCATTTCGATTCCGTAGCTATAAGCTTGATTATAATTACAAGTGAAAAACCTCACCTCGTACATAAACAAATTCCCAAACCAACTTCGCATTCATATTCGCACCCATGCATCTTCCAAAGCAAAGAATTCGACGCCGTTCGCAAGAAAACTTGGCCGTCGCAAAAAGAAAACACAGCGCAGTATTATAAGAGAGTCGGAGCGCGTAGATGTGGTAGTAATGCAATAAATCAAGTCTAAATTCTGGCCGCGCTCTCGTGTGGGCTCGGCGCGCCCGCTCGTTCGGGCGCAGATCGTGCGGATAGCAATCGGCGAGCTGAACCGAACGCGACCAACAAACCCCACAAACTCAACGTCGTGCACGCTATGCGCGTCGTGTCATATCCACGCCGTTGGCATAAGCCCAGCTTTCTTCCGCTCGGACTGACGCGCGCTGTGCAACCCATACCGATCCGCGTCAAGTAAACCAACTAAACTCTGACCGCGCAGCGAGTTAGTTCGTGCCGAGCTGTCGACGTGCGCGGATGTCGCTGTCGCACGAGGTCGATAAGTGTCGATCGCCGTCGGCTTTTTACGGAGTTTAGTATTTAGTGACTCTTTGTGCAATAATAACAGACACAAAACTGTGATTATTAACAATTGTGCCAAGTTTTCTTATGAAGGTTCATGTGGAGGATATTATACTGTAGTTTATACATAAAGTGCAGCAATTTGGAGAATATCTAAGCATATTTTGAGGTTAGTACAGTTTTTTCAAGGAAAATTTTTCAGGGAAATGTTAAATTAGACATTTATTTTAAAATATGTATAGAAATAAAGGATAGAGCGACAAGTAAAATAAACAGCAACAAGTAAAATAAGTCTGGAGCGCAAATTGAAATATTGTTTTCCGGTTTGCATTTGTTTGCCAGCGTTGTTACGCGCGTTTCGTCGCACATAAAATCGCGCATATTTCTACGCGTGTTCAATTTCCAATTGAAAATTAACTGATCCGCTGCAGCGTGTGATTGTGCGGCGTTCTGTTCCTCGCCATAAACATCCGATTGCAATGCGGCAGCGGTGGCAATGGCGGCGCTGGAGCGGCGCGCGTGTAGGCGCAGAAAGATCGATAGAAATGCACATGTTCGCGTATCGCTATGCGTTTCGTGCCGCCGCGTGTTCGTTGCGTGATAAATTGTCCGGCGGAATAAATAAACCTGCGATGGAATCATTCAATCAGCCGTTGGAAATTGATTTATTTCGCTGGGAATTAATTAGAATTTAACAAGTGGTGCGCGCAAAAATCGATGCGATATTAACGAGTATAATGACGGCGAGTTATCTGCTTTTTTCGGTTTGCTTATGCATTACGCGTGATGAATTAATTGAATAATTATACTTACATTCCGGTCGTGACATGGCGCGTGTTTATAATTGCATAATTGCATATTATCTGATACATGCTGAGGAAATGCTGGTGGAGAATGTTGATATGTTGATATATGCGATTATTCAATCAATTTTTTTTTTGATTTTTTAGATTTAAATGTTTTTTTTTTTAGAATACAAAAATCTTATAAAAAGATTGTTCAAATTTTTTTATTTAATAATTTTCTAAATATTCGCATTTTTATATTTTTCAAATTTTTTTTGTACATAGGAAAGAATCGATTTTTAAAATTATTGTTTTTTCGAATATTTCAATTTTTGAAATACATAGTGCATTTCTTAATTTATGAAATAATCGATTCTTTGATTTTTCAAAGTATTACTTTACCGAATTTTCAGATTGTTGGTTTGTCGATCACTTGATTTATAATTTGTAACTCATTTTTGTAATAGCTTTCGAATAATGGATATTCAAAATATTCGTTTTTCAAATTCAAGATTTTTTAAATATTTTGTTCTTCTAATAGTCGATTTTTCAAATAATCGGCTTTTCAATTTTTCAAATAATTATTTCTTTGATTCTCCAGCTGATATATATATATTTTTCGATTTCTCACATTCGATTAAATTTTCAAATTGTCAAATTTGTAAATTATTCTTTTTTTTTTTGGGTCGAGTCTAAGACAATCGATTTTTTGATCTTTCAATTTAGTTTTATAATGGACTTTTCAATTTTTTGTCATCATCATATTTTTTGAATAGTTGATTTTTTAAAATTAATTACTTTATTAATTTTGAAACTATGTTTTCAGTTTTGAAATTTTAGATTTTTGAAATTTCTCGTTTTTCGGATAAACGATTTTTCAAAATTTTTTAGTTATAGATTTTCAAAGAATTCGTTTTTAAAATTTTAAAATGTTTTTTCTTTTCACGTCTATTTTTTCTAATAATGACTCGATTGAACAGAATAATCGAATTTTTCGATTTTTGAAAAGTTCGATTTATTAATTTTGTAAATATGTATTCGATTTTAAATTACAGAAATTTTCTAATAATCCATTTGTCAATTTTTGATCATTCATATAGATTTTATAATTTTTACTTATTCATTTTTTAAAAATATTTATTTAAATATTTTTCTAATAATAGGTTATTAATATTTTCGATTACATATAATTACAATTTTGCTAATAATCGCTGTTAAAAATTTTAAAATAATTTCTTTGATAATTTTAAGATTAATCGATAATAAATTCAATATGTACTTTAATATATTTATAATCGATAAGTTTACAACCCTAGAAAATATCCCCGATTACCAACAGCTAAAAACTTTACCGGGATGTCTTCCACGGACATAAAATGCTCGTTGCTCGAATTACAGTTGTAGGTATATCGTGCCTCGTTAACTTTCTAAAATGTTTGGCCTCAGCCGTATGGTCGGTCAGTTCTCCTCGTAGCGCCTAAAGTTTATGGTCCAGTCCGTCGTTATGTGACTGCAGTTCGGCTGAAAATGAAATGCACATAAAATGAATTTTTACGACGTGCTTAGGGGTCACCAGCGGGCTGGAGGTGCGCAAAGTCATTCTTCATGTTGAGCAGGCAGGCAGGCTAGCGTTTCTTGGGAAGTTGCGAGAATTGCGCTCATTGTGCGGGGTGGCAAACGAGGGTGGATTGACTGACGACGAGGATATTCCGAGAATAGCTTGTTTCTTGTGTCGTAGAGTGTCGCCAAATGGAGTGCAGCTTGCGCTCGGCAGATAACGGAATCTGATAAAGAAGGGAACGTGATCTTTCTGCAGTTACAAAAAGTGTAGTGTGTTGAAGTATATTCTGTAGAATGTAGAAAAAAATCGATTTTATTTGAAACATTCAGCAAAAACATAACTGATCTGGTATGCATTAGAAAAATCGATTCCTAGAATCTGCTTTTCAGAAAATTTATTATTTGAAAAATCGACTAATTTTCAAATAAACATTATTTGAAGAATCTACTTATTTCTGGAAAGAGTATTCGAAAAAACGACAAATTTAAAATACAATTATCCCAAGAATCGACTACTTTAAAAAGATTGACTATACAAAAACAAAACGGTACATAAAGGAATCGATTATTCGAAACATCTACTATTTTAGTAAATTGATTATTTGAAAAATACATAATTACTTTTAAAAATTACTTAAAAAAACAAAAAAGCAATTCGAAGAACCCACTATATTTCAATAAATTGATTATTCGAAGAATTGACTGCTTTGTTTGACCGGCTACAGTTCAAAAAAACGGTTATTTAAAAAGATAATAAATAAATAAAACAGAAAATCACATATTTTCGACTACAAATGTACATATTTTAAAAAATGACTTAAAAAACAACATATGCAACTTACTCCAACGACTTACGTTGGATGTATTTGAAAAATCGCCTATTAAAAAAATTCAACAATAATTGAGGGAGAATGTTTACCAATTATTGAGCATGATAAAAATATAGGATTGAAATCTTCATTAACAAGATTCTGGTCTTTCTCTTCTTCCATTTCTAAACAACACTCTGAAAATAGATCATTTCTCGCAGTGTTTTCCACGCGCGTGCCGTTGGCAAAAGTGTATCGTAATAATTTACATCTTTAGTAATTACCAATAAATCTTAGCAGCTAATGACCGTCTTCTATTAGCCTCACTTGCTTGGCAACAACAATGCTGTTCCACTTAGGTGGTGGCGTTATAAATACCCAGCTGACACAGCGCTCGGAAATCGTTAAGCTCCAAATCGTTTATGAAGCGTTTTCCAAAACGTTTACGATCATGATACTCTCTTTATTTTCTCCGTCTGCCTGCTTTGGCGGTTTGCGTTATGAGTATGAGCATGGCCATGAGCGCACGTTGCGTGCTTGTCGCTGATGCTTGTCGCTGGCATGCGCTCTTCCAGTTCAAAGTGTTCGAAACGTGGTGCCGTTGTCGGCATTCTTACAACTTTTAATTATTAGCGGATTTACCTTTTATCACGCTCTTTGATTTATTAATGTGTGCTCAGCCGATGCGTCGAGCCGGTTGGCTGGTAGAAATCTTGTAACCATCTTTGAACTGTGTGTGCGCGAGAGACCATTTATTTTCATATTTACTCCCATGTTGGTAACGAGGCGTCTGACTATACATTACCTTCCAACAGCGATAGTACACAGCGATGCGTTTATAAAAGTGGCGTTTCCATTTGGAGAGACATAAATACATCAATCTAAGTAGACAGGAAATAAATTATTGCTATATAAAATTGTTTTTGGTATTTGTGTTGCCGTTTATTGTGTTTATCCTTTCGAATATTGAGTTGGTTAAACGATTTTCTATTATAAATTTATTCGATTTTGCGATTAATCGGCTTTTCAAATTTTTTATTTTTAAAAACTTTTTGATCTTCCTAGTTTTATTCGAAAAATAGACTGCTTGATAAAAATCGATTATTTAAAAAGATTATTAATAGATAATTTATATAAGTACATATTTATTACATTTTTTCGATTTTTCGGCTATTTATTTTGAAAAATATCGATTTTCTGGAGTTAGATTTTTCAATTTTTAATGTTTCAAGTTTCCAAACTTCAAATATCAAAATAATGGAAAAATTGAAATACTGATTACTCTCGATTTTTGTAATATTTTACCGAAAGTTTGAAAAATTCATTATTAGAAAAAATTTTAATACTGTACTTTCAAAAATCGATTTTCAAAACCTGAAAAAGCGAATTTGAAAATTTCAAGAAGTGAAATTTGGAAAGATCGTAATTTAAAAAGGCTATAATATTAGAAAAATCGAAAATTATCTTTATTAATTCGAATCTCAAATCATTACTCGATTTTCTATTTTTTTTTTTTTTTTTTGATTTTGTGATTAATTAGTAGATATTTACTGTTACAACTTTGTACTTTTATTTCCAATTTTTCAAATTTTGAATTTTGAAAACAATCGATTTTTCAAGCTTTGGATACTGAAATTAATTATTCGATTATATGTACAATCTACGTCCGACTTTTCAATTTTTAATGTTTCAATTTTTCTTATAATCTGTAAATATTTTAAATTTTAGATTTTTTAAATTTCGTTAATTCAAAATTTCAATTCTTAAAATAATTGCGTGACTTAAATTTTACCATTTATAAAATCGAAAAGTTGAGAATTTTATAAATAAGAAAAACCGAAATATGTAATTGAAAATTGTTACAATGAGAATAAAGCTACATGTGTATTTTTAAAAGCAGGATATTTATTAGAGAAAGTAAATTCTCCACACATGAGCGAACATGTCACATCCTGACGGGTTGTTTACGAATGAACCGCACCTTGATTGAATTTCGTGCCAACTCGGGCCCCGTCCATTCCACGCACGGTCATTTACATCAACTCCAACTCCCGACAAGATGAACGAAAACAAACAAGCGCAGCAACACCCACAACGCGCGCATTTTAAAAACGCAGCGCAGTCGTGCCATAATAATAAGATGCAAATCGCTGGATCAGATGCAAAGTGCATTTGTTTAGTCTCCGCGCCGTGGATTTACTTAATGTGTATATAAATATGTTGATTTTTGCCGGTCCGTAAAAACACACTCGAACACGAACCTCGCGTCGCGCGTATTCGCAACGCATGCTTAGCGAGTACGAGCTTTGAATAGCAAAAACGCAATTATTTGCCATACTTTCCGAGTATTCCGCCATAAACTGTTTTTAATTTTCTTTGAGAGTGGCCAGCGCTGCAGGGTGTCGCGTCTCTATTCCAGCCCGAAAGAATGCGTCAGTCATAAATAGTGAAATACAAGCCGGCGATAATTCCCGCGCGTGGTTTATGCATAAGCACATGCCGGACGCGGCGAAGAACGCAGCGGAAAAATATAAAACTTGCGCGCATGTTAATAAATATAAGGCATTGTATAATATTTGTTTTGTTGCCACATGGGGAGTCGAACATGCGCGCACGTACGGACTGGACCAGCGTCGCGCTTGCTTCCACTCGCGTCGCAATAGGTTATGGGCTCCGAGTCCAAGACACGACGATCGCGATGCTCGCCGAACGCATGCAGAGAGCCGGCGTGTTTTCGAGAACCCTTGTCTCGGACACATTTTATATCCTTGCATCCTCGATGGCAGACAGATAGTGCAGCGCGCAGCACGACTTCGAGTGACATTACCGGAGACCTGCAGCCACCAAATCGTGCTGTGGATGGAAGAGGAAAATTTACGCCAAGCACGAAAAGTTGATCGTAGATTTTGCTGGAGTAATAAATAGACAGGTGGCACTGCGAAGTGGTTTGTCCTTATTGTGCGGGAATTCGGAGATTGCTAGAAGCAATAACGCCAAAGAATTGATTCTGGGCAATGCTAAAAAGAGCAAGATGGAGCGACGCGAGCTGAAAAGAACGTAAAAGGCGCGTGCGCCTGTTAAGCATGTGCTGTTTAGTAACTGGTGATTGCTGATTATGGTTGTCGGCAAGTCGACCGCCTCGGGCATCTATAATTCATTAGATTGAGTGGACAGAATAACTGCAGCTGCTGTAATTCTTCTGGCACGCGTGGTACTCATAGATAGACGTAAGGCATGCGAAATATTCTCAAGTTGCTCAATTGCGTTTTGTTGGAAATTGATATGTAATTGAATAATTTATTTGCAGTTTAATCAATTTTTCGATTACATGCTTTCATTAATCGATTTTTAGATTATTAAAAAATTTAATTTTAGGTTTTCAATTTAGAAATCATGGATTTTTATATTTGAAATTTTAGATTTTTCATTATCTGGATTTTGAAATTAATCAATTTATGAAATCTCGATATAACAAATTTTCGATTTTTTAAAACTTTTCAATTTTGTAATACACATTTCGAATTTTTTCTAATCAATTTTTAATATTTCGATATTTCAAATTTACCATTATTGAGCTTTTAAATTTTCACAATAATTAATCGTTTTTTCTATTCACCGAATTTCCAAATTTTCGTTTTCTGAACGTTTGAATTTTGAAAATAATGGATTTGTAATATGTATTACAAATTATTATCAAATTTTAGATTTTTGTAGTACATAATTGAATTCTTAATTTTCGATTTTCGAATTTTTGATAAATAAGCGAATTTGAAAAAAAATTCCACTTCAAATAATCGAATTTTCAACTTTCGAATTTTGAAAATAACTGATTATTTAGAAAAATTATATATTTCGAGTTAATTTTCATTTTTTTTAATATCAGAATTTACAAAGTTTCGTTTTTTCAACCTTTAATTTTGTAAATAATCTTGTAATATTTGGATATGTAATTGAATTCAAATTTGCAAAATTTTGTTTTTTGAACTTTTAA
The DNA here is from genome assembly GCA_025400035.1 of Tetradonia laticeps. Classification (NCBI taxonomy): domain Eukaryota; kingdom Metazoa; phylum Arthropoda; class Insecta; order Coleoptera; family Staphylinidae; genus Tetradonia; species Tetradonia laticeps. The sequence continues at coordinate 981,808 of JAODVP010000007.1, forward strand.
ATTTTGTAAATAGTGTATTCAGTTTTCTAATTATGGAAATACATAATGGATTT
>JAODVP010000007.1:981960-1000037 GCA_025400035.1 Tetradonia laticeps
ATTTCGATATTTGAAATTTTCTGCTATTTTTACATTCGAAGTTTAAAAATACATAATCGATCTTTCATGTTTCATAATTTTTTAATAAGCCACTTTTTAAAATTTAAAATCGAGTTTTCAAATTTTTGATATTCCGATAATCGATATTTCATGTAGGTGCCAAATTTCGGAAAATAAACAATTTTTAAAAAGTAGATAATCTAAATAATCGATTAAGTTCAATATGTCAAACATTTTATTAGCTTAATTTTAAAATCTTCATTTGAGAATTTTTCGATTTTTCTAACAATAGAAATATGGAAATTTAAAAATTCTAAAATTCGAAATATGTATTTTGAAATCTTTAAATTTCGATATTGCAATTCTTGAATTTTTTTACAAATATACCAGTTATATTTTCGATCTTTGATATTTCAAATTTTCGGTTTCTCAACTTTCGGATTTTCAAATAAACGATTTCATAAAGTACCTCATATTTTACAATAATCAATTTTTCCAATAATCGATATTTTGATTTTCAGATTAGTCGACATATGTCCCACAGAATGGCTCAATCGATTTTGCCTTTAATCGAATAAACGCAAAATCTTTTTTATTTTATATTGTTTAATTGTGAGTTCTGCATAACTGTATGTTAGTCACATTTTTAAATTTTCGATTGCCAGTACCTATTAATCGATTTCTCGATTATCCATTTTTAGATCGAACAATAAAACTATTTTTCAGAATAATCAATTCCAAAAAATAATTATGGGAAACAATTGAAAAGTCTTACCAGATTTTTGATAAAGCATGATAGTTTTATAGTCTTGTTAAAATCAGGTCCATTTCGTCGCCACCCGTGTGTGCATAAAAGTACGAGTATTTAGTATACCTTGAAATTAAAATATATCGCTCTCACCGAAGCACCGAAGCTCGTTACACGCTCTTCAAAAACCAGTTACCACCACAAACGGTGTGGAGGTAGGTCGACGCACTTATCAAATTCAATATCTTAATTGAACCCGAGTCCAAGGTGTTGTAGGTACATACAGAGGGAAAAAATTAAATAAACACAAAGTCTTCTTTTGCTTTATTTACTAACAGCTAAACGAACGCGTCCCTAGTTAACTCCGCAGGTATTTTTACCTTCTTTGCTTGTTTTGGTGCCTTGTGCAAACAGACAATTTTCCTTTCCTTGCCCAAGCCCGAGGCTAGTGCATTGTTCAGACTGCGAGTCAAGGTCCGCCACGCTCGCTGCGTTTTCGAGTGTAGTAATAACAATCGACAATCAGGTAATAATTAACGAATTTTTTCATGACCGCATGCATCGCGCTGAGCTAACAAGACGTTAAACACCTCTGCGATGTTTACATACTCACAATATTTGTCCAGGTAGTAGCTTGTTTAATTACACCCAACACGCGATTATGACAGAATCGCATCAGGAAATAAATTTAATTATTTTCAGTATTTATGTGCTTGAGGATTACGGTGAAATTCAATCAATGTGCGAAAAACAATCAATATTGGTAATACAATGTGCATGAACTGGTTGCAAGCAGTGTATGCGCTGCAGCAGAACAAAAGGCAGCGCGCGCGCAGAATTTGCATAGGAGCAGCGAGCGGGAGAATGGCTCGTAAACGAGTTTTTAACCTCGAGCGGTGCGCTGCGGTGCGAGGATGCAGCAGAAATCAAGCAAACAAAACGCGCGTTAGTGCTGAAAGGAATACGGCGAAAGGGTTGCGCGAAAGCGAAACCCTAGCGAGACGAAAATCTCACCTCCTGCTTGTGGTGTTGTATTACACGCTCGACGCATGAAGACTGCGTTGTCCAACTTTTGCGCATATTCACGCGCGCGAGCATTGTGCACTTCCTTATATTGGAACACGTGCATTGTACTGCGGAAAATTCGCATCCTGCCTATTTACATTATGTGTGGTTCAAGAACTTTTATTTTCAGTGGTATATTTGAGTTAAATTTATGGTAACAATCGATTTGTAAAAGAAAGTTATTGAAAAAATCGATTGTTTTTAAAAAATGTATGTATTATATAATCGGAAGTATAAAAAATCGATTATTAAAATACATACATAGTTTGAAATGTTGCACTTTATTAACATACATTTTGCACTTTTGTGCCAAATTTCTTGATTAATCTATCTGAAAATCGATTCATCATTTATTGAAGAAATTGATGAATTATCACTAAATAAATTTGGATCTAGGGATATACATAGATTTTTACGAAAGATATCGTTCAGAATTTTTCCGGAAGTAGTATCTTGTCAAACGCTATAGCAAATACAAATTTCAATATACAAAAAAAAATTCAAAATGGCGGCGCTTCCCCTTCCACTACGCGCGATGTATCCGCATTCTAATTTGCGCATAATGAATTCTTTGAACCTTCACCTATGTAACTTATGTAATGGTATAATTTCCGTTTGGATCTGAGGGGTACTTTCTGATCTATAATACCGACCCGTATCGCCTTCTTACACTATTTTTTTCGATTTACTGCCGTGTAAACCAAGAATATAAACGTATTCACGTCAAAAAAAAACTAGTGCAATGTACTTCTGGTCCAACCCATGTATATTGGCAATATGTAGATACATGTTCCAACGCATCATCCTACGCACTCGACGCTAAATTACGCAGCGGTTGGTCCGCCAGTTTCGCGCGTACTGTCACACCGGCGTGAACTTCATTTACATTGTCGTAAATAATACGCATAATGCATGTCTGCGTCCGCGAGACGCCCGACACGACAACCCGCGCGCGTCTCTGCATACGCGAATAGTTTCCACTCGTCGTCCACCGGGCTTGTTCTAAACTACGCTCGTTCAGCTGGATATAGGTGCTTGGTTTGAATATGCACGAACTGCCGTCCACTGTGACAACGCCACATGAGCACACAACAGCGGACCCGATGAAAAATAGTCACGTTTCAGGCATTTGCTCGCGTCGAGTCGATCGTGCTGTAGTGTGGTGCATTGCATATCATTAGAAGACGGATTTACTGCCACTCAAAGTCGAATTCTACAGTTTACATTCTACTTGGAAATGCACTTATTTCCAGAGAGTATCCAGTCTACGAAATGGATCCGTAACGAGCTTTTTCATTGCACCCCGCGTCTAGTTTTATAGCCTTTCTCGCGATGGGTTAGTTTTATTGCCTAGTCTTTGATCCTTGCACGAAATTCATTGGTACATCAATTATTTGAAATTATGACAATTAATTTTTTAAATAATTTTACAATCGATTAATTTATTATTACAATAATCCAATTAATTAAAACAAAAATTTAAAAAATACGAAATTTTGTTTTCACTGACTAACAAAATAATTCACACCTTTCTTAACCACAACAACAATAAAAGAATAAAACACAAATGAAACCCGTAATCACATACATAGTATGCTAATTAAAAGGCGGATTCCAAGAAGACTTGTTCAGATCAACGAAGCTACCAATAAGTTAAAACCGCGTCAACTGATTGGATTCAGCACGCAAGCAAACGCATTCATTGCCAGATGCATCTAGTAGCGTTTCGTGCAAAACACCATCAATTGCAGCGAATGTAGCGAACAAACACGCTCGCTAAAATCAGCAGCGTACCTTAACAACTCTGTCAATTAAAATAATCAAGATACGAGTCCCACACCGTGGTTGAAATGCTTTTTTTTATTCGTCCGGGACGCCGCAGTAATGTGATGCGCAGTAGGTAAATCTCGCCAACAAGCTCAGAAAGAATAAAGGGGAATTAACGAAGCTAAATGAATGTAAATAAACATCGTCTGTAGAGTTCTTTAATTATTATTATCATGTTATGTCTTGTGATTATCGTATACCACATTAAAAAGTTTCGAATGAAACACGAATTACATTTATAAATGGATTATTTTAAAAATTAAAGAAGTAAGGATTTCTTAAATTTATTAAAAATCGTTTTTTTTTTAAATTTTGTAAAATCAATCTATTTTTGCAATTTTTTTCAAATATTTAGCCATTTCCAAATATGTATTTGTTTGTCAATTCTTTAAATTATCTTTTTTTAAATTGTTTTGATAAAAGTCTTCTGTATATGAAATCAATGATTTATTAAATATTCAAATAATGAATTATGCTGTCAATTGATTATATAAATGATAAACTTTTCGAATAATCTTTGTTTTTCAAATGTGCAGTTATTTATTCTTTTTTTAGAATTTTTCGAGGAATAGATTTTTTAAATACATATACAAAAATTCTCATAAATTGTATTAAAAAGTAGATTGTTGCGATGAATGAAAAATTAATAAATTTTAAAAAATGATTATTTTAAAAATCGAAGAAATCCGAAATTCTTGAATTTTTAAAATAATCGATGTTCTTTAATATTGAAAAATCGATTATTTGTGAAATTGAAAAATGCAAGAATTGCTTGCATATCCTAAATATCGGTAATGTATAATATATATTTGCAAAAATAAACGATTGATTTAAAACAAACGTAATGAAAAATTCCAAAAAAAAGGTACAAGAAAGGATTATTTGAAAAATTTATTATTTCAAGAATTCTAAATACTGATTAATTAAAAAATAATGCATAGCTTTTCAAATTACTTATTCTGCGGGCTTTGAATAATGAATGTTTCAAATATTATCAATAAATCAATTAGGTATATATATAATGGAATTTGAATATGTAGTTCAAAAAATCAAATATTTGACAATTGACCGATTTTACGCAGATTTGTTTTATAGATATATTTTTAAAATATGTATGGTGAAAGAAAATACGATTTTTCAATGAATTATTATGCAATTTTTATTTTTATTTTTTATTCTTATTTGAATTTTTGAATTAATAATGTTTTAAAATTTGCAATTTCCCAAATGATAGATTTTTTGGTCATATTTCAAATATTCTTATTTGTCAATTTTTCAAATAACCGATTTTTCAATTCTCAAATAATCAATTTTCCTACCAATTGATTTTTAAATTGATATACTTTTTGAATAAAATTACTGTTTAATTTTTGTATATGTAGATATCTGCGCTTATTTTTTAAAATGTGCTTTTTCAAATTTTCATCTAATTTATTTTGGAATTTTCAAGATAAACCTTTCTGCAAATAATTGAGTTTTCAATTTTTGAAATATGTACATAAAAATGTATATTTTTTAAGATCTTATTTAGAAATTTTTCAAAAATCGATTTTTCAAATAATGTAATTTGTAAATTTTACAAAGAATTGATCTTTCCATTTGTCAAATTAATCGCCAAATTATTAAAATACATACTCAATTTTCAAATAATCAACTGTTGAAATAACTAATTTTCAAAGATATCTATTTTCCAAAAACATATATGATTTGTGAAATAATCTATTGTTGTATGAATAGATTTTTCAAATAGTCTTATTTTTAATTTGGTTCATACATTTTTCGATTTGTCAATTTTCAAATAATGAATTTTTCTATAATTGGTTTTTGAAATGATAAACTTTTCGAATAAACTTAGTATTCAATTTTTCAAATATGTAAATATCTCCTCTAGTTTATGTTTTGAAAATGATGTTTTCAAATTTCCACCTTATTTACTATGTAGTTTTCAAAATAAACGTTTCTCAAATCATTTTTCAAATATATAATATTTTCAATTTATCAAATAAGTACATAATCTTATTTCACAAGTTAAAAAAAAATGCTTTTCCAAAAGAGGGATAATGGGAAAATTGAATAGTCATAATTAGAAATCGATTTTTCTAATACATAATAGATTTTGCATTTTTTTAAATTGATTTTTGAATTTTTCAGATAATCGCAATTTATTAAATAATAATTGTAAACATACTTAATTTTTCAAACAATCAACTTTTTAACTAATTTGAAATAATCGATTTTTGTATGAATAGATTGTACAAATAATCTATTAATCGATTTCCTTCTAGTTTATTTAGTTTTCATTTCACATCTTTTGCCTCACCTGCAGACACTTTATCTGCAAACAACAATACGCGTGGTTGTGAAGTGAACAACGCAAACGTGCGCGGTGGACTTTCCGCCCTGCAGGAAGAAACTGGTTTGCAAGCTGATTTGGTTAAGCATATTTCCAGCTTGTCTTGGCACAGCAGCGCGCGCGCGTGTTGGTGCATTAAGTATACAGTATTTTATTTTAAAACCAACAGTGGGCACGGACAACCGACTGACCAACAAGACAACAAAAAGATACCTCCTGCGACTGCCGTCTGCTGGCGCGGACACGACCGTCGGCTGCACGCTTCTTATATGCATACGCGATGCGCAGCATGGGCATTGATTGCGCGGTCACGACTAGCCTCTGCATGCAAGCATCAAGATTCATCTGTCGTCGACTCGTTAACTACAAACGAGCGTGTTTGCGATCTAAAAGTGTTGCTTGCGCAGAAATTCTGCGCTTCACTTGCGCTTGGCGAGGGAAGTGTCGAATCAATTTGTTCGTAATTGCTTTCGCTGTATAAGAACATGCGCTAATATTTAATAGGTCGAATTGAAGAACGGAAGCCGTCATAATGTTTTTCCAGCGCGACGCGACACACTTTAGGCTTGTTGCCATTACATCAATTTGCGCGCGACACGAATTGCGCTCTCGCGGCGCGCATAAAATCATAATTGTCCTGAAGGGTAATCTAGCGTAGATGCTTGGGAATTACGCGTCGCAATTCCACTTGAGCGTATGCGCAACTTTTCACACTATATCGACCGAGGGGACGGCTGGGGGTGGATGTAGACTGTGCTCCGCTGCTAATTGCAGCAGCGAGCGTGCGGCACGTATTCGGCAGTGCGCTGCACTTTGATCTGTGCTGAGGATGCGGAGGATGGCCGTCAATTAAGGGTGAATTTATTCCTGCAATCTATTACTCATTCGACTGTGTACACATCGCACATATTGGAGCTGCTCCTGGGAGTAACAGGAGCGGATCGGAAAAAGGGCGGCGCGGAAAGCGCATGAAACTTTGTTACGGTCTTAACGACTGTGACATAGCGAGGGTTGTATGTATAAATTGATGTGGATGATGATGACGATGCCGAATCAATCGATGTGCGCGCGTTTTTCATGAGAAAATTCGATTATCTATATGTGGCTGTTATAGGGTTGCAAGGAAACAATTTTTTTTAGTTATAATCGATGAATCGGTGTGTGGTAAATAACACGCTGAGACAAACTAGGCTCAATTAATCTGCACAGAATGAAAAATTTAATTCAGAGAGTTAAAAATATGTAGAATTTTTACAAAAAACCACAGCTCCGTACCTCATCTGGCTTTTGCATAATAAATTAATGAAAATAATGAGTAAATATATAGAATTATAACTAATTTTTGATTAATAATAGATTTTTCGGTTAATAATCGATTTTTCAGTTATTAATAAATTTGTTGAATAATGATAATTATAATTGAAAAAACATAAACACCATATCCATAGGGGTGCAAGTTAATCAACTGTAATGACTGTATATTTAAATTAATGTCTTCTTTCAAGTTCTCAGCCGTTAGTTAAGTGTTAGCGACTTTTGCTCATTCTCTCATTCCTTGTGGCCTCTCATTCCTTACGGCCAAACGTAAATAAAACCAGTGCGTCAGCGAAAGCGACAAATATGCGGTTGAAACGATCATTATTTATTACACGCCAAACATAATGAAGATTGACTTGTTCAATTGAATTCAATAATCAAAAGCTAAATGTGCTATACGACTTTTCCTAATATGCTTTTGTTTTGCTTCTTTTCCAGACCTGGCCATGTGTACGCGCATGCGTCGACGCCTTCTAATGCCTGCCACTGCGGGAAGCCAGCAGCCATCATGCCGCCGCTCGTAACAGTTTGGTAAACCGGCACTACTGTGTGATTTCTTCCCAAACGACTTTTCGATTACTGCGCGCAACGCAAACAGTGTTTAAAAATAGATGCAGGACTAAGGTGCGCGTATACAACTCTACATGTATACAGACAAGATGAGGTGCGTTAAAATAATCACAGTGTTTGTATTAATGGGCCTAATAGCCCCAAACGTGGCAGTGATTTCATCCCACACGGATGGTAAAGATCAAGAAGGACAATGTGAACAGATAACAATCCCGATGTGTCGTGAAATCGGCTATAACATGACGCGCATGCCCAATGAGCTCAACCATTACAATCAAGAGGAGGCTGGGTTAGAAGTCCATCAGTTTTGGCCCCTGGTACAGATCAACTGTTCCCCTGAATTGCAGTTCTTTTTGTGTTCCATGTACGTCCCTATCTGCTTGCCGGATTATCAGAAACCACTGCCACCATGTCGTGATCTCTGTGCACGCGCACGGCTTGGATGTGAACCCATCATGAAACAATATGGCTTCCAATGGCCGGATAGAATGGACTGCAATCGATTCCCGGTCCAAGGCGCGTCCGCCGACAGTTTGTGCATGGACCAGAATAAACCAGAATCTCCGCCGCCGCCGCCCATCAAACCGCCCAGTGCCAAGCCGCCCAAAACCAACAAGAAGTGTAAGGATCCAAAAAACTGCGCGGATCCCCTGGGAGGGGGAAAACGCGAAAAAGACTGCACGTGCAGCTGCCAGAAGGGACTAATCCCGGTGTCGAACCAAAGCGTGTCCGTGGCTGGCGTCGCAAACTGTGCGTTCCCGTGCAAGGAGACATACTTCACCACCGACGAAAAGGAGTTCGCCGCCGTGTGGATCACCCTGTGGTCGGGTCTGTGCGCCGCCTCCACCTTAATGACACTAACCACCTTCCTCATCGAGACTGAACGCTTCAAATACCCCGAGCGACCCATTGTCTTCCTCTCCGGATGCTATTTCCTAGTATCAGTCGGGTACCTAGTCCGGGTTTTCCTAGGACACGAGGAGGTTGCTTGCAACGGGCCTATTATCAAGTATTCATCCACAGGGACGAACCCATGCTTCTTCGTGTTCTTCCTAATCTACTTCTTTGGAATGGCGTCGTCAATCTGGTGGGTCATCCTCGCTTTTACATGGTTCCTAGCAGCTGGCCTTAAATGGGGCAACGAAGCAATTGCCAGTTACAGTATTTACTTTCATCTAGCTGCCTTGCTAGTACCTTTCGTCCAAACAGTAGGGGTCCTATCATCTGGAGCTGTTGATGGTGACCCTGTGTCTGGAATCTGCTACGTAGGGAATATGAATATGGACAATCTATGGACCTTCGTACTAGCCCCCTTGGTAGTCTACCTTCTAGTAGGGACCAGTTTCCTATTCGCCGGCTTTGTGTCCCTGTTCCGTATCAGATCCGTCATCAAGAAACAAGGAGGAGCTGGAGCTGGGTCTAAAGCAGAAAAACTGGAAAAACTCATGATCCGTATAGGAATCTTCAGTGTTTTATACACTGTACCAGCAACTATTGTAATCGCTTGTCATCTATATGAAAACACCTACCACAACGAATGGTTATCATCCTTAGCATGTTCCTGCCCTACATCCCATGGAATGAACAAACGCACGAAAGTAATCCCATTGTATTCAGTCCTAATGCTCAAATACTTCATGGCACTAGCAGTCGGTATCACATCCGGTGTTTGGATCTGGTCCGGTAAAACCCTCGACTCTTTCCGGAGGTTATGGCGGAGATTAGTAGGCCGTCCAGATCCTACTGGCGCTGGAGCAGTCTTGATCAAAACCCGGCCTGGGAAGGTCCCACCTCAATATCTAAATGCAGGACCTGGTAGTGCTTCACTTTTGGGACCTGCTGGTAGTGTCGCGTCCGCTAGCCAGCACCATCTGCATCATCACGTTCTCAAGCAGCCGCCGCTCAGCCACGTATGACAGGCGGGCGAGGGGGCCGCACCTGTTGTTGTTAGTCATCAAGGACCCGGCTCCGGGCCTTCTCTGAGCAACTACGGGCCCATATGAGTGACCGCCTGGGCCCCTCGTCATTTGGTCACTGCTCTCTAGTCTCGTTATATTTAACACTTTTCTCTGGATAGTGCCAGCGACGTGGAGAGTGTTAATATATTTATTTATTTCAAGCCCGTGTTTATCATTATTGTGATTCATTGAGAGCATTTAATTCATGCGGAATAACATTCTTTGTGCCATTAATTCTTATTTCATTTCAATTATGATTTCCCATATATTATATTACGTTGTTGGTCTCACTGCAATTTATTTTTTGGAATTATTAATTGATGTGCATGCCAAAACACTTGACTAGATATGCAACTACGAAACAATAATCGTGAATAAAACAACAAACCGAAACGATGTGAGATTTTATATACGTAATTAATAATTGGAATCAATAAATATTGATTGGTAATAATAGAGAATTAGAGATAATCTTATATAAAGAGAGATGTGATTTAGATACTATGATACTACAAATATTCAAGTGGAGAAGCAACACTGTAATCAAACTAATCAAACACGAATATATTTAATGAATTTACAGCCATTTGCGTGCCATAGTAGCACAGGAACGTATTTTCGGGTTATACATCCAAAGATGCAGACGACATGGAAGTAGACACAATCTCGAACGTTCCTATGCTACTTGCCATTGCCATACTTAGAACCTGTATTAATTACTTGCAATTATTTGAGATAGGGACCACATTTTCGAAATTCCAACGATAAATTCGATGATATCCTACGAGGTTATGTCTGTAATCGAATCAAGCGAAGTGTACTGTACATACTATAAGTTTAACGACCTGTCAAACTGTCGTTCATAATGTACGATTGTTGTGCGGATCGATTTTTGTACTTATCCACAAGAAAAGTGTCTATTTAATCGTTTATTCACCTGTACATAGTTCAACATAGCTTAACCATTCTCATAAGGCGACGATAGATACAACTAGTAATAAGCCACGTTTTATAATAATCTTCATAACCGTAGCCAACCGTAATGTCTTTGAGTTAATGCGCCGGGCATACTATTACGACATATCATTCGTTGGCGACGTTTCTCTACTTACCATTGTAGTGTTTATATACCAATGCACAAAAGACTCGAGCATTCGGAGAATTCCCGTTGCAATAATTGCGTTTCATTGATTTACGATGCATCTCCAGTCTGTACAGAATTTGATTAAGTTAAGAAGACCCAATATTTTATTTGTATAGTTGTGAGTGTATAAAACAGTAGAATATAGGCACATAATTAAATATATAGCAATTGTATTTGTGTCTGATATGTATGCTTCAACAATGTATACGAATCTTTAATTATATTTTATTGTTTAAATTATAGCAATGAACAAGAGCTTTTCTTCTTTCTCGTTGGGAATATATGCTTTATTTTAGTTGCAATTAATTGCAGAAGGTTCATATTCTCTATTTATGCTTTAAAATCGTGATTTTGTCCAGTATTTCTTCGAAAAAATCTTATTTTTATGTTTTAATATAGGCAATCTATTATACATCCCTAGGCCGACATTAATTTTATTCAATCTACTTAATATTAATTCCGCAAGGCGGCGCTAGTAACAGGAATCTTCCGAAGTAGTCTAACAAATAATGCTAAATAAAACAACAAAACGCAATGCCAATAATGTAGTTTTATTGCATTCGTGATTTTCATCTTTAATTCTCAAATTTCCGTATGAATTTCTTAGCTTTTACAAATTTTTAAAATATCCTATTAAGTTGTTCCTATTCGTGGCGCCTCTAACGGGAACGCGTCAAAATAAATACATGTAGGGCTAGGCATTGTTAGTCATAGCAACGTGAAGTTATTTCCGCATTTGATAATTTGATCAATTCCTTGAAAAATAAAATCGATTGCCACTTAAATATTTCGAAGAATAGATACCTGTAATAGTATAATTTCCTTATCGACTAGTTTTATCCAATCTATTTTCCTCTAGGAAAGGTAAGTAAATATTTGCGGTTGAGCTAACTTAATTTGATACTTAATTTCTGTTATCTATGCAGTAATATAATCACCGTAAAATTTATGGCGTCGGATGGCAAGCGAATTAAAATAGGAATCGAGGAAGCGTGCAAATCAAGCTTATTGCTTTTATCCCACATAATAATCGTAAAATATTTGTACTCACACATGTGCACCAAGTGATTCCGATGCAGATAATGGGCTCGCATGGCCCGGTTATGAACTCGAGCGGTTGCGGAATGGCGCAATTGTCTTGGCATGCATTTTGCTCTTTTGGCTTGTGCAGGTCCTTATTGCATGCTTCGTGGAATGTTCAAACGATCTGGGCCTCTGCGCGTCACGTAATGTAAATTTGACTTGATCCAGGGCTTGATTCACAATCTAAGAGTTATATGGTAACTTTTAGTGTTAATTCAAAGCAATTCACCCCAAAAACAAATGAATATCATTGGTGTTGTACAATAACAACTGTGAAAACTATAAAAATACTATTGTACATTGCAATTCCATAATTATGAATGTGAACTAGAATATCATTCATTCCACGCATTGCTTTTTCATGAATTGGTAATACAGCGTTGTTGAACGAAAAGGGAGTGTGCCAACCACTCGCTTAATTGTTGGTGTGTGTCCCTGATGAATACCCCGACAGGTAGTAATTACGTGGCGCGGATGATTGATGAGACTTCATTTCTAATACGCTTTGCATGCGACTTTTTGATCGTTGGAAATTTCGCCGTAATGAGATATCTGCACGCTACGTCAAATTCATATTTAAATGAGTAATTTCGGCGTGCTGACATAATGTAAAGTATGTACTAGCTTGAATTTAACCGTTTTATTCGCCTTATTATTAAAAAATAAGGTCAACACTAGTCAAGCACCGACATCAATGCTTTTTCATTGCAGGTTAATTATTAAATCTACATTTGGCGTCGAAGATTGCAATTTTTAAATCTTGCAAAAATTATGCGATTTATTTGGATATCTACAGAGGGCAAAGCGCCAATGCGCTGTAAGTCAGTGATAATGTTTCCAGTTTACTGGATTCTTTCAATCATTACACCTCATTAACTTTCCATCAATTTCAGTGACGCTATGATCGCAACCCCTTAATATATGCGCATGGTTTCATGCAGCTGCAAGGTATTTGTGAGTGGGTTTTATAAAGGGGTTGATACCGGTTGACACAATTCCGAGCAAAACTAGAGTTTAGCACAGCTGTTGCTACATACAGTATTTGTAAATTTGTAGGGATTTTCAATGTTTTCCTTACAGTTATACATGTTATAAATGTTGTCAACATTTATTTCTTGTTTCATGCGGAATAAAGTTTAGGTGTAATGATTCCAGGAATATTTTCAATTAAAACTTGAACTTTTTGAAAAATGCTGTTTTAATATAGGCAACTCATAATACTTCAATGCTGTACCTAGACTATGGAGACACAACGCTTATGGCGAGAATATTGAAAAGCGTACATACACACCTCTTTGATTAATCCCATTAATACGATTAATATGCGATTAATACTATTATGGCTTTGAACTCTATGCCACTAGGGGCTCTGGTTGAAGGAACTTAAATCATAGAATAATAAAAATAGGATAATCGCGGCATCACATGCAGTACATTTTTATTTGGAAACTTTAATAGTCCATTTAGAATAAAACTAGGGTTTAGCACAGCTGGTGCTGCATTATTTGTAAATTTGAAATTACATATCTACATATTTTCAATATTTTCCGAATATTTATCCAATTATGTATCTATATCATGATCCGATACGTATGTTGTCTGCTTTTTTTCTGGAATCAAAGATAGTGACTTACAATCAGAATAAAGTTTCGATGTAATTATTGTAAGAATATATTTCATTTATAACGTGAATTTTCAGATTTTCATTCTGCATCGACCAGCTTTTTACAGGTTTCGATTATGTAATTTTCGAAATTTTGATATTATGCAGTCATAGGCATAAACTATCTCTACATGCAAGATCTATTTGCTTTAGCTTAATAGTTTTTCGCAAAAAGGGCTTCCGAAATATTTTTTTGAAAGCAGAATTTTAAAAAATTTTAAACTAGTACCCGATACACAAATTCCTCATGATTTGAAGAATGTTTACACTTTTATGATATCTTAATTTGTTTCAAAGATATGAATTAATTACGTTTAACACTTAAAATTGCATTCGTTTTATTTGATATGATAAATCAATTTTTCTTAATTTTCTCATTTTATTAAAGAACTACGCCATTTTTCACGTGTTTTGATGTTTAGAAATATTATTTTTTTCCAAAACTTGAAATTATCAAAAACCTTTAATAATTCCATCAATTTGTGAAAAATCCTTCAAATAACGACTTCCTCGTCTCAATCTGCATGAGTACTGCAAATTTCAAATTTTTCCGATTTTACGAAGAAAGTATTAGAGTTAGGGAAGAACTGTTTACGCTATTGCAGCAGATTTTTATTCTGCGCTGACTGGCTTATTTCAATTTTAGATTACGTTAACCTAAGATATTTATTATTGTATTATATATATATATATCTCAATTTGTTTTGAAGATAAATTAATTACGTTTAACACTTAAAATTTAACTTGTTTTATTTGGTGTGATAAAACAATTTTTCTTAATTTTCTCATTTGATTGAAGAACTACGTAATTTGCGCGTGTTTTGATGTTTAAAAGAATTAATTTTTTTTAAATTTGAAATTCTCAACAACCTTTTATAATTTAAACAATTTAAGTGATAATGAAAAATTCCTTCAAATAAGACTTCCTCGTCACAATCTACTACGAAATTCAAATTTTTCCGACACCCACTCCAAAAATTCCGAAAATAACTTGAGTACTGCAAATTTCAAACTTTTCCGGTTTTTTTTTTTGCAAAGTATTGCAGTTGGGGAAAACTATTTACGCTATTGCATGCAGATTTTCATTTCACGCCCACTAGCTTTTTTCATTTTTCGAAAACGTTAATTTAAGTTTTTTCGGCTAAAAGTGGACAGTGTTACCACTTGGGAAAATTTTGATCTTTTTGCATGAGAGCACTTTCAATCTGAAATTGTAATATGTAAATATGTTTAATATACTAATATTATATAGTCATATGCAAAAGCTATCGCTGCATGCAAGATTTATTTAGTTTACCTCGATAGTTTTCTGAAAAGGGCTATCGAAATATTTTTTTGACAGGGGACTTTTTAAAAGTTTTAAAGTTGTATCCGATGTTCAATTTCCTCTTGATTTCAAAACCGTGATATCTCAATTTGTTTAGATTATATGAATTATTTAAAGAATTCATTTTTTCAAAATATTGAATTTTTCTAAAATAACTAATAATTTATGAGTGACAATAAAAAGTACCATCAAATATGACTTACTCGTCTCAATATGCCTCAGTCCTGAAATTTTAAAATGATTCCGAAATCCAATCCAAAACTTCCTTAAATTATTTAGAAATTAGAAACTTAAGAAAATAAGTTTTTAAATAAAAGAGAAATAATCTAGACAAATTCAAGCGGTGGCATATCAGGATCAACACATTCCCCACGCTTTTCGTAATTTTCAACAATCTTACTAAAATCCATATCAGCTTGTGGGGTGACTTCCAAATAACACCTAAAAAATGTACAAAAAATCATTAACACGCAACAATATAGAAGCAGCGACAATTGAATTTTAATAAAAGTTTATATACCTTTTTTCTTCAATTTTAGGTCGATCTACAGCGTGCTTCTTAGGTTTTTCTTGGTAATTAAGTCGGGGCATTGTAAGAACCAAATGTCCTGTTGTTTGTGATCTTTGACACGTACTTTTATCTGTTAATACTTCTTCTGGTAAAGCATATTGAAATATTTTACCTTTTATAGCAACTCTTGCATACCAAGGCTGAAGATCTACATCAATATAGGAAGTATCCAAATGTCTATAAAACATAACAATATTATAAAAGAAATACTTTTGTATGAAGATAATAAAAGACATTACTTATAAATCGAAATATCTAATACTAAATTAACTTCGTGACTATCATCAAACATAAATTCCAATTTTGCTTGGTTAATATTAAGTGGTCTTCCAGTTTTACTATATATCGGTGTCTCTTTAGTCTCTTGTACATTAGTTTCCTCTTCTTTGTCTTTGCCCTTAGCCCGTCGACTGCGTTTACTCATTTCACATCTTGTCTCAGGTGCGTGTTCAGATTTAGAATGCCAGAACACATCATCCTGCATATCCTTATCACGGACTTGCTTTTCCAGCAAACGTTCGCGTTGAAGGTGTCTAAACTCATTGTACTTTTCCTGAGCTTCTTTTACCTGATCAGTGACTTGCGTGTTTTGTCGAGCCTTGATCCTCTCGCTGTGGAGTATCTCAACATTATCCAGATATTTTAATTGTGGTAGATTGTTAATTACATATTGTCTATAGCCAGGATAGTCAGTACATGGATTCCCTGTTAAATACAAATCGTTCAGGAAAATATTCTTCCGTAAACTTCTCACGCTTTCTAAATCTCCGATGAAATTTAATGTCAAATCAAGTTTTTCTAGTGATTCGCATCCGTCTAAATTTTCAATGACTTCTATGTTGTTTATGGCAAGATTTAGGTATTTGAGTTTCTTTAATTTGTGCAAATTTTCTGCAAATTAATACAATTATAATTTATTCATGGTAGGAACAGATTTTTCTTCTTTTGAGTGGATTTTATGTTGAATGGAAATCTTACCAATTTTAGGTATAAGATTTGACTGTAGATACAATATCTCCAGTTCTCTGCACCATTGTTGTAGATGTTCGATTTTGTCGACATCTTCTTGATGAAGCGATAATTCTTCAAGTGAGTAAATGATTAGTTCATTGTGCTCTGCTTTCTTGCGTACCAAATCTTCAGTAACTGTAAAAGATGTAAACTTGTTAGTAAATCAACAAATATCTATTTATTTATTAAGTAATTAATTATTATCTACATACTTCGAACCATTTCAATGTCAATTGATATTAATCAAAGAGTATTTAATGGAAATAAATTGACCAAACAACGTTGCTAAGCAACACATTATCGTGACACTCATAAGCCTACTCAAAATTATGTTCGGAATAAAGAATATAAAAGATTTCAATTTGTGCAGTTTCTACGGTTTTTACAACAAAGTTTAAGTTTTAAACGCTAACTTCTTCGAAAATATTAATGTTATAAATAAATCGTAAAAGGCGTTGTTATCAGGATCAAATTGTTTTAACTATTCGTTTAATATGTAATAAAAGTAATTTTTCTTAATTTTCTCACTTGATTAAAGAACTACTTATATTTTTACTTACGTAATCATTTTAAAAATTATAATTGAATCGTTACTGGTCCAACGATTGTAATAGGTGAGATTTATTACACCTTATTATTTATGAATAACATTATAAAATAGGTTCAGTACTTATAAGGATTTGTTCATCCTGAAAATATTGAAAGACTGGAATATTAAGATGAGTACAATTCACAGACTTCGTTTTACCTTGTACTATGTTCATAAATCTACACAAGGGCCCACAAAATCATTACTTCGTAATAAATGCCGTATTATGTGGTGGCGAAACACGAAAATAGCGAAATTCTACACAAATGCAGAGCAATCAAAACACTGATATTCGTTATTCTGGAAACGACCTCTAATATGTAATTTATGAACAAGGAAAAGGATTTAGAAGATTTCCAACAAAAAGTACTGGTTTTGAAGGAAGATTTTATTGCAAAGTTATTTTCAAATACAAAAATTACTCAGCTATAAAATAATGACAAGAAGTGATGTTTACAGTGTTATTTTGAATAATATTAGTACATACATAGTATATTAACATATGGTGCAAAACTAAAAAAATGTCATATTTGGGCCTCCACGCTGTGTGAGCCTCTGTGGACGAGCGTGAGCGCCCGTGGGCCTCCGTGGCCCAGCGTGCGCTTCCGTGGGCGTCCGTGCGCCCTCGTGGACGTCCATGGGCCTCTCTGGACCAGCGTGGGTATCCCTGGGTCGCCCTGGGCGTCCCTGGACGTGCGTTGGCCTCTGTGGACCAGCGTGCGCGTCCGTGGGCCCCCGTGGACGTACGTTGGCCTCCGTGGATGTCCATGGGCCTCTCTGTACCAGCGTAGGCTAGCGTGGACGAGCGTGAGGGGCCATACGCGTCCGTGGACGATCGTTGGTGTCCTTGG
>JAODVP010000007.1:1015297-1026342 GCA_025400035.1 Tetradonia laticeps
ATGCTATTTACAGTTTTTTGATATCTCAATTTGTTGAGAAGTTATGAATTTTTTATGTTAGCAATAGTAGAAATGTATAATTTATTATCTCGAAAAGTAAGGTAAGAATGGGGCTGAAAACCTTTAGATGGTCTTCCTCAGGTGCCCTAATCTGTCCCATGCAAGTTTTAAATAAATTTGAGATTAGAAAAATTGCAGATTTCTGCCTTTGAAAAATTGAAATCGTTTTTAAAATCTACAATATGTATAAGACAATATTATTAATCAAGTACATCGCTATCATCATATTATTGGTTCTAAGAAGAACCTTAAAACTGAAAGAATATTAAATTGTTAATAGCGTATAAAATGAATATAAGCCGAACCAAAATATTCAAATTCTCTTAAGACCCACTAGTAAATCTATTTACTAACCACAGTTAAAAATTCAGTACATATAATATACCAAAAGACCTGGCTACGCTTCGCTGTAGCTCAAGTACTGCCGCATTTTCCCTTCATCCCTCCACCAGCTCTCCCTCCCCCTTCTCTGCTATCTTCCATCCATTGCTCCCTTTTCCACCATCCACCATCCACCATCCACCAAATTTCTCCCTCTTTCTCCCCCTTCAATCTTTCGGTTCTGTTACGAGCATAACAACACTTACAAAACAATTCTACAACATAACCAAAACAAATTAATTGTTGCTAGGTGACAAAAACATATGCGAATCAAGCCTTTGTGCAGATTTTTGCTCATTTTTTGCTAACGGTAGACCCTACACAGCCCGAATGTGAATCTAAACCATCTTCCAATCCATCCGAAGATTCACTGAAAATTTGATTTAAATGGGTGCAGGCGTTTAGGAGGAATTCAATAACAAACACACGGGCATCGCAAATATGTACATTAAGATATATATTAAGATAAATGTTTTCAATTATAGCTTACCAGTATATACACTGTATCACATGTAGTCATAATTCATGACTTGGTATATTCAAGATAAATAAAATTATAAAACGAACACAGTTATTTTCCAAATTATATCTAAACAATTGAACATGAAATTGATCTAGTAATACACTTCAAAAGTATTACAAATGAGATTGAAATGAAATATGATGGTGATAGGTATTGCTGCGGATCAAGTTGTTTTATTGTTATTTCTTAAAGATTATCATCACACAAACTGGTCTGCGCTGATTATTAAACGCGGCTAACAAACAGTAATTTTAATTTTCACCGGACCATCATCCCTTATGTTTGAGAAATTTATTTCCTGTTCTGGAACAAAAAGAAATCGCAATTAGTCATTCATCTCGCCGTCTCGTTTAAACTGCTCCAAGACAAGAAATAATTTCCTTTCGCATCCTAATGTAATAAATTTGAACAATTCCGAGGAACCAAAATTTTAGGTATAGCTGGCGCGAGTCTCGTTAAGTCGCCGCAGACTGTTTTCCAAGTTGTTTTTAATGGTGGTACACGAATGCGCAAACAAGTCACGTGCTATGATTGCATTATTAGCCTGAATAGCATTGGAGGGCGCTAGCCAAACAACCTGCCCACTGTCTGCCACCTGATAATTGTCCACTAGATTAAAAGTCATTGGTTGATAATACTGACCATGTCCGTAATTATCGGGTACCGATGAGCACTGAGCGAGGTGATGATTAGGGCCATCAGCATCGAAATTATATTCGCATGGCGGATCATACTCGCCATCAGGAGCATGTTCCATGGCATAACACTGATCATGAGGTTGCTGTTCACAAGATGGCTGCTCAGCCACAGTTTGAAAATTGGCAGAAACATACATTGAAGAATTTTTCTCCTCTAACAAAGAATGCACACTTGTACTATTACCCGCTTCACAGTACTCTGCATCTAGATGGCTGACAATGTTAGGATTGTTTAGCATACGCTCCGCACTTGCAGATTCTTGCACAGCACACTGTGTGTGATGTTTTATATACGCGTTTCGGTATTGATCATACAACTGGGCACTAGCCACACGCCACGGTTGCACCCCCACGTTGGGGGGACCTATCCTATGCAACCCATCACCATCATACTGATCACAATTACAAGATAACTCATGGTCACACTGCGTGTCGCACACATCATGTTCGCACACGTGTGTTTGACAAACGCCTTCTGCCACAACATCATACAAATCCACCTCAGAAGGTAGCCTACCGACAGGCGCAGAAACGGCACTCTGTTCATCGTACCGTGACTCGCTGGCTTCATATGCAGACTTCACCATATTCAGTTCTCGTTCCATAAGACTAACAGTGTCCTGAAGCCGATATCTCTTCTCGTTTGTAAGCGACAGTTGTCCCTCTATGTGGACTATGCGCTCCCTGTACTTGTGTAGCTCTCGAACCTTTTCGTCAAGGGCCAGTTCCATCTGTGTGATGATTTCTGTTTTCTCTTTTAGCTCTTCCTTAGCCTATCAAATTACATACGAATTATATTATACCAAAGCGACTATGATCATATGTCAGTACCTCAATAACGAATTTACGAATTTCCTCTGCATATTTCGTTAAACTCTTGTTCTCCATAATCAACTCGCTCTTCTTGGACTTGAGGACACCTATAAGACCATCTCGGAGTTTGATGGTATTCTCTAGATTCGCTACCGTTTGGATCTTCTGCGCCATTTCGTGCTCAAATTTGATCAATTTGTGCTCGTTTTGTAGCGACTTAGCTAAAGCATCCTCCAGTTTATTGCGGCCATCTTGGATCATGTATTTGAGATCCTCCTCATCAGTCTCCTTAACGGCTTGTAGATGATCTTGTAGATGCTCAACCTTAGCTCTCAAGTTTTGAACCTCCACTCGCCTGCTACTGAGATCATCATCGCGTTTTTTCAGCAATTGGCTCAAGTGAGTAATCTCTTCTTCTTTGTGAACAAGAGTTTTCACAATATCGTCGCGCATTTCGTTATTACTACCATTCTGGATCACAAGTATGAGTTAAACGTGTTCCTAGCTATTATATAAACATACCAAGTTTTCGATGGTCTCTATAAAGCGTATCTTCTCCATGGCATTGGCATCAATCTGTTCCTGCAACGCTTTGATAGCAGCTCGTTGTGCGACAACCTCGATTTGTAGTTCACACTCCCTTTCCGTGTAAGTTGCTAATAAAAATCATCAGTCATTTAAAAGTGTAACTAGTAACGAGTTAAAAGAATAGGTTAATACCTTTCCCGTCTTCCTTGCGTCTCAGTAAATCACTATTCTGCTGGGTATGAAGATGAATCGCATTTAATTCGTTTTTGAGTTTTTCGCATTCGATCCGCAGCAGGTGGACTGTATTTGTTTGCACCTCAAACTCTTGTCGTGTCAATTCCACTTCTTGCCGCCGTTTGCCATCTCTCTGGGTAAACTCCTCGCGAACAATCTCAACCTGTTGGCTGGCTTCGTTCAACCTGAAAACCACGCCGATATCACATCAATCCTTGGCGCAAACACTAGCACTGCGACTTTGGACTCACCAGCCGTTGCGTTGGCTCCAAATCGAGTGTCAGTGCTTGCGCAAATAAATGCACACCACTATTAAAGCTTATAAATGAAACGGTTATCAATCAAACTAGGTTTCCACTAGTGTCTATGCATAATTTATTACAGGACAATTTGTGAGTTATGAAAATCTAAACGCGCACTGACGTTTACCGAAATTTAAATAATATGGCTCTCTAAATGTGTGCGCATGAGTGATTTCTAAATTTCTAGAGGTACTGTATAAAAATGGGATGGATATGATAGGATCAGGAAGTAAACTGCACACAGATACCGGGAGTGAGCATGTCGTGTATCAAGCGAATCGTGAGACTGATTATCCACCTGGTTTCAAATGTTGACTTGTCCCGGTTGAGACGTTCTATGACTGACTTATCCAAGTTGCGTGACTTGTTCAACTCGGCAAGCTCCTTCTCGAAGTTCTTCTCAGCAAGTTTCAGTTTATTTTGAGCTGATCTGCAAACACAACTTGCTTTGTAAACACTGTAATTCAATACCGAATAAAGTTATACCTAAGATCTCCAGTCAATTGATTAATTTTCGCTTCATTTTGAGTTTTAGAATTTTCCAGTTCCTTGATTTTCCCTTTAAAATTCTTTGAACTCACTTCTGAAGACTTTATACGATCCAACTCGTGCGCAGACTTTTTCTTCTCAGATTCGATTAGCCTCTCGAGTGTCTACAAAATTAAACACTTGTATTTCGTGTTATGGTGTCTAGCTACTAGTTGCTGCAAATAACTTACCGATATCTTCTGTTTCAACTTATCGTTTTCACCCCGGAGAGCATCACCACTTTCCTGTCCTTTGGCACGATCAGCTTCTGTACTTTTCAGCTGGTGTTGTAAATGTGACAATTGTTTCTCCAGCTGTTTAATTTTCCCTTCATATTCCTTGATTTCTTTTAGACGGGCTTGCAGTTCCTTGGAAAAGTCCTCTTTAGGCTCTGTAGGTGACGGTGGACGAATTACAGGAACCTCAATTGGTTCCGGTTTGACAATTACTCTTAAATTAGCTAACTTCGTCACCATCTCCTGGAATTCCGTCTCTTGTTCCTCAATATTCTTAGACAGATACGAATTAAGAGCAATATTCTCATTCTTGTGCAGTTCCAACTCACGCAGAAGCATGGTATTTTGCCCATCAACCGAAGCAATATTTTCAAAGGCTACCAATAGGTCGTCTCTCTTCGTCATCATGTTTTTGCATAATTCTACAGCATGCTGCCGTACATCCTCAACAGACTTCTTTACATCATCCAAAATAGCAATATCTACATTAGTTAATTCGCATACTTCCACCTCTACAGTTCGCACTTGAGCCTTCGCATCAGGGTCACGCTCAAACGTTGGCATAGGGTCCACAGATACTTGCTCCCCATTTTCAGACAGTTTCTTCTTCAACTGCATTAGAGCATTGTACAAATCCACTAAAGGTTTGTGTTTGCTCTGCATATCCTTGCGCATTGTATCATATCTTCTCTTTTTGGTAACGAACATATCCATATTCTTCTTTACCACTTGTGCAGTAGTGGTCGTTTTATCTGGGGGCCCTACCAAAATTAGATTCCTCTTACTTCCCGGCGCTGAGGCTGTAGTCGGTGACTTAGCCGGCGACACTCCTACACGCTTGGGATTCGGTTTAGTAGGCGAACCTTTGTTTGTCCGTGCAGACAAACTAACCGAAACCGGGATTCCTGAATTGCTGTTCTTCCTAGAGAGTGTTTTAATTGGTGCTGAATTGCGGGTAGTAGGCCGATGGAGGCGCGTCGTTGGGGACTTATCCCGCGCCACAGGGCGGCCTGACACCGGAGGTGAATCAATCTCATCCGGCGTTTTCAGATTTTTTAAGATGTCTGCAGCGGTTTCGCTTCCTAAGTGTAATGGATCAAAATCGGTGTTCATTGGAACATCGAGATCCAATTTAACGCTTTCTAAACAATCTTTGAATTCATCAGATATCATGTTAATGTCGTTAAACATATCGCTTTCAAGAAGTGAACTTTGTATGTCATCGGATAGTCTCTCATTATTGTTTGGCTAGAATTGACAAATTTTCAGATTGAAAATAGGACTCATTACAGTACAAGTAAACTGTTACCTCGCTAATTCGAGTAGGCGAGCTTATGTCATTCATTGCGGAAATACTTGGTGGTTGCTATGGATAATTAGTAAATAAACAATTGAAATATACATTTTCATACTGGTACTTACTGATAAACTTCTGTAGGTTGGTATAAAAGATTTTGGTATAGATGGAGATGTTCTTCCTGCTGTTATGCTGACAGCAGATGGCCTATCTAAAATTTTCGACAGTCGTATTGATCGAACAGGAACTAGTTTCAATGTCTTACCTAGCTTTAACGTGGGGATATCCTCACCCGTTCCTTCAGGAGATTCGGCCAACCTCAGCTTGCTGAACGACATCATCCAGAAGTGCACGCACGAATATAGAATCGCTGGTGCGCTCTCGGCAATTGCGGCGATGAAGTGAAATTTCATACAAATTCGCACATTGGAATTTTATGTGAAAGAAACTAAATTTACATGGTTTACATTGAATGCGATTAAGGAAGAGCTGTGCGCCGCTATTTATGCAGATTACGTGTCAAACAAAAAGTGTATAATTAACGACTGACGGGCATTTTGTTTTCACCCTAGTAAAACCGCCATCTTGATTGGGACATTACATAGATACACATTAACATGAAAACACATTCACAGTAAAATCAATAAACGACAAAACAACACACAACTTTCCGCATATAGAATCGTGCATATTATGTATGAATCCATTTCTTTAATGAAAATAATGTACATGTTATTGCCTAGACCGCCAAATATTTTACACTTCAGAATAGGGTCTTACATACTCATCATCGTATCTTCATTAATCGCCCACAACAACTCATCATCGAATTGATGAAAACACCAATTTATGAGTGTCTTGATCAATTCAAGGACGAGCTTCGATCCTTCTAAAAAGACATTTACACTACACACATATAAACCTACTGGGCTCCTTTTTATATTATTCTTGGCTACAATTCTATTGGAAGTAGTTACGTTTTCACTTCATTCCCCGCTATATCAATGTCACTTTCTCGTAATTCGTGTTTCCTGATACGAACGATTAGGGATTAATTTATTCACAAATGATATGACTGTTATTACAACTATAGTTTTTACATTTATATTATTTGCACGTTTGCAATCATCTGCAAGTTCCGCCTCATTGTTACTGTCATTAGAAGTCCAATTCGTATTGCACGATGTATCAATGTGTATGAATGTAATTACATCGTAATGCATGATCATAGTCGATAGTTACATACAATTAAAATCCTCAAATGCTCAATGTCTATGCATTTGTTAGTTGTAGTTGATAAACACGATATGTACGTTATTTAATATCATTTTACTCGTAAACATTGAACAAACATAAACGAAATTGCTGATTTTCACGTGACCCTATTCTTCTCATCGATGAAATTCTTATCAATAATCAACAAGAACAAAAAACAATGCATAAGCTGAAACCCAACGAAACAAAAATAAAGAACACGAGTTTGTATTTGCGATGCGTTAGGAACTTTCACGTATTTTGTTTTATTCTCAAATGTTGTAATAATAATTATATAAAATAAAATGTAAGCGAAATTATATACCGTCTAATATTTTAATAAGTCAACTATTTCTGCAATTGTTTGACCGAATCAATAAATATCGTGTCTTGCTTTGCAAAATTTCAACACAGTTCTACTAATAGTGTTTTGGTCCTAATTGCATTAGTACTCTTGTTGTGACATTAGGTACCCAATCAAATTCGAATATTTACATCAACTGACTGAATGACTGAATTACTGAATTTTCATAGGTGGCGCACCTGGCTCCAAAAACAATGTCTTGCTAGTTACAGGTTATGTCTACACATTTATATGTCGGTATGTGCACATTACGAGCCTACCGCCTAGTGTATAATTTATGTATATGTATATTTATCCATATGTATAGGTACTATTTATAAATAATATTTATATCGTTCGTATATGCATATAATATCCATCCGTATAACATTCACTTAGTTATTAAAGGAGTTAATCATGTGTGAGGAAACGTCCGCTGTTTACTCATAGATGGAGTCACGTTACATGTTTAGTACGCAGCGCAATGCATGTGTGATAGTTCTTAATATGTATAAATAAAAATTTACACTTAACAGTTAGCTATTTATACAATTCTAACTATATCTGTGTGCGGGTACAGTATTTTCATACAAAAATTTCAAAAAAATGCTTTAACAGATTCAGACGTACGACAAACATTCAAATTATATTATTATGAGACCCTGCTTTACAAATGAATGTCGCACGTCGATTAATTCACCTTCAATCATCAATAGATTAAACATTGGTTCGGTTTCTCTTCATTTCAATACAACCATGTAGTGGAGTCAAGAGAATTTCGGCAGAATTGACAGGAAACCAATGTTTAATCAAGATTCCAAAGAATTTTATAACACTACAATGATTGTTTTATATACATTTGTTACATAATCACTCGTATCCTTTGTATATTCGTCCTTTGCTATTTTTGGCATTTTCGTGAAACAAACAACTATATAGAAACAAATCAAACACTTCCAATAAAACCAATCAAATTCATTTGAATTCGCCCGGCGTAAAATATCTAATATTATAGGAACTTTTCTTTCAAGATTTGGAAGACTGTTCGATTTGCTCTGTGCTATTGATTTTAGTCGTTCGTCTTTCTAATACTAGCTGAGATGCCATAACCTCACATATTTGCGGTATCTCAATACCTAAATCAAATTATGTATGTACTAAAGCTAAGTATGTACAATCATTACAATGTAGGTTTTACACGTTTGGGAATTGTCCATGCTTACACACTAGTTTGCTAGATATTAAAACCGGGCATGAATTAACTCTGTTAAAATTGCACAAACACTTACGCATACGTTTAAAATACAAACAAACGGTAGAGGTGTAATGGCCGCCACTTATTCAACGTGCTCGTACTCGCCGAAGTAGTGCGACCGTCATTCCTGCTTGACCATCATGCCGGGATTGAAGTTGTGCGCGCTGTTTGTGACCAGTGAGAGCGGACTAGAGAGCGAGTTGATGGCGAACATGTTGCCGCCGCCCCCACCGCCGGCGCTCATCGACACGGGAGAGCCGAGCGCCGCTGTGGGTGGATTGATGCGCTTCTCTTTCTGCCGCCGATTGCAGAACCACACGCGCACGACTTCCTTCTCCATGCAGAGACTGTCCGCCAGCATGGTAATCTCCTCAGACGTGGGCTTTGGGTTTTGCAGGAAGGCCTTCTCAAGGGCCACACGTACGCTGGTCTCGATCGAAGTGCGTTTTTTGCGCCGGCGACCAATTGCCTCAGGTGTGGTCATCGGATTACTCAAAGCGCCCGGGTTTGTCAGAGTACTATCAGCATCTTCCAACCACTTCTGGAGTAGGGGCTTCAGCTTACACATGTTTTTGAAGCTGAGGTTAAGAGCCTCAAAGCGGGATATTGTCGTTTGGGAGAAATCATTACCGTAGAGTTTACCCATTGCTAGACCAACATCTCCTTGGGTAAAACCTTTACGAACATTACCACATCATTAGAATATAGAACATAACCTTAAATATAATTTGATTTAACATGATTAAACATACCAAGCTTGATCCTTCGTTGTTTGAAAGTCTTGGCAAACTGTTCGAGCTCTTCCAAATCCGTGGTCTCCTCAGGACTAGGTTCCAGCAACCGAGACTGAGCCTTCATGTGTTGTGGAGTAAGCCCACCGGAACTAGGGGTGCTGGGAGTTAACAAACTAGCAGGAATGTGGGAATTATTCGGAGGTGTTGTTTGCGTCTGCGGTGTTTGTCCATTATTTGCTGGTATACTAGTATTATGCTGATTTATATTAGTCTGGTGTTGCTGTTGCTGATGTTGTTGCTGCTGTTGCTGCTGCTGTGCTTTCTGGATCTGTTGTAATTGCTGGGCGGCTTGGGCTAATTGTTGGACCTGAAAATTCATCAACATTACTACATATATAAAGATTATATTATATTCTTTAGAGGTTAATGTTACAGCCGCCATTGTGTAATGTTAAAAAATTAAGAGTACACATGCAAACAAGACATTAGAGTTTTTCTAGCGGCATTAGAAATCATTGCGTAATTCCCACCGCATTGCTTATATAAAGAGATAATGATGAATAAATAAAAACGCTGTAGTGCATATATTATAAGGACGTATACAAATTACTCGTTGTTAGGCAACCAATTATACCGTAGGAGGTACCAAGAAGAGATTAAAATAAAATTAACGTTGTTAATTTGTTAGTTATGGATAACACACCTGCATAGAATGCGGCGGTCTTGATGGCATGTTAGTAGGACGCGTGAAACCTTGCAGGAAACCCTTGAAAGCCCAAGCACACAAGATCAATACCAGGACGATCAAGATATTTAAGTAAAATGGCGTATCATACCTGATTCTGTAGAAAGAGCTGCTGGTTGAGTTGATTGCCATGATTCTGCTGGAACATCGCCAGCTGCTGAAGCTGCTGCAGACTCTGCTGGTTCTGGAACGCGCCGAGGCTGCCAAGCATCAGCGGATTGCTGAGCAACCCGCCCAGCCCGCCAAGTGCCGCCAATGCCGCCCCCACGCCGGTGGGACTCGAGCTGGTCACTTGGGAATTGGGGGATGACCTGTTGATCGGATCGGTTTCCGCTGTCACCTGCGGATAAGCAATACATGTATTTGCTACGTTTTGATGAATATTGTGATAAGATAAATACATATTTATGTAGTCTTTTAATGAAATCCATTTGAAGGAAGCGTAGTCAATATTTACCCGCTTGATTTCATAGAAACGCGACGATTGTAAATTTATGAGCATCCGTTTTTAATCGAAACGTATCCCGCGGGTATTTGATTGTTCTTTTGCCCGCATTCGTGCCTGTTTGCTCGCCGTCTTCATAAGCGTTTCGTGTATTATTGGTCCAATAATAAATCACGAAAAGTTTGTTTCCCCTGTCGCATTACGCGAGTAAATTCGTGTTTAACATACGCCATTGGCGCAACTCCCCCAGCAGGAAAAGTTAAAATGTTTAAATTCTTGGGGGAAATTTCACAACACAACGTGGGGGAGAACTTAATCGAATTTACAATAAAAGAATGATTAAAAACTTCTCAGTGCAACTCCCAACTCTTCGAACTTTATCAATCTCTTCCAAATTGTGATATTTATAGAAATGCAAGACCTACCAGGTTAAGAGCCCCATCATCACGATCTGAATCCATCGAATCCTCATCCTCCGGTCGCGAAATGTGATGCTCACTGTTTAAACTCCCTTCGTTATCGCTCATATCACCATTAGCGTCGACATCTGCAACAGTAACTAAAATTATTACCAAATTATGACCAATATAGACGTAGTTTAAGGTTAAGTACTGTTTGTATTGGTGCCATAGTTGTCGAAATGGAAAATGTCGGGGAAAATACGCGGCA
>JAODVP010000007.1:1068748-1084218 GCA_025400035.1 Tetradonia laticeps
TTTATGAGTGTATCTAAAAAGATGAAAATAAAGTGGTGAACTTCGATGTATGCATAACGCGCATTAAAAACGTGGTGCGCATCAAAACACTACGAGTGTGGAAACCATGAATTTCAGGAAAATCAATGTGGCCATGGCAATATTAGCGCAAATAGTTACGTGAAATTGTATAACACAGCATAGCTGGGATTTTATAATCCTGCAATCTCACCAAAAAGCCCTCCTTTGTTTCGTTATCACATAAAAACTTCAGAATTTTCTACATATTGAAACAACTAAAGCAATAATACGCAATTTTCTACTAAATGTTTCTTGGGATAAGAAACCAACAAACTTCCAGAGATTGATCAGGGATATTTTCTGAGTATTTTGATATCAGGAACTTATGGTCTCCGATGGTTCGTTACGGAGTTAGTGGACTTCCTTTTTGTATGGAATTGAGACAAAGAGAATATTATTGAAAGCAAAACTCGAGCGACAATCTTTCAACGATTGACCCTGACAATTTTGATACCAGAAACATATAGTGTCTTGTGCACGCTTCCGGAGTTATTGCAATTTATTGTTATGCAGAATTGCACTAAAGAAAATTTGCAATACATAATGAAACCACAACGCTGCCGACACACTTTCAGAGGTTGATTGGGGAAGTAGCACGGGTAATTTGATACTGCGAACGTAGCCCATATTTTAATTTCTTTTAGTATAAAATTGTGCAAATAGAGAACAACATAGTGGAATAACTCGCTATGGGTCGTCTTACATTCCTTATATCAAAATACCCGGAAAGCTTACCTGACCATCCCCTAAAAGTTTTTGGTGAGTCCTGACTCAGCCTGTATATGTTGAGCCTGAAAATTCTATTTTTTTTAGAGTTGCTAGAGTAACTACTTTTCTTCACAATATAAACATTCCAGAATTTTCACGACACAATAGCAGCAAAAATAATATAATTTTCAAAACTCGCAGTCACAGGTGGTAGATTATCTTGAACGTCTACGATCGGCCAAAATAAGGGTGTTATTATTGTTGTATAACAAATCTAATATGCAGGAATTTTATTTATAGACTAGCACAATAATTATGCACATTCTGCACGGCATGAACTTTTTCAAATGACTCAGGTGAAGCGAAGGTCTACCCCGTAATTTCAAATTTTGGAATTATGCAAAATCAATTAATCCTGCTTTTGTCTGTTTTTATATGCATTAATATGTACATTCTGAAATTCATGAAAAAATAAAGTCTATATCATTCATAAAAATATTCGTGCAGTTTCTTATAAATATTTACACTATTCGTCGTTTTCATGTCCTTTGCGCTCGTTTTTCCGGCCACTTGATGACGACTAGGGTCATTAGTCAGACGTCCGACAAAGAAATCGCAAAGCACCACTTTGAGTAGTCTTCCTCGGCTGCGTGCCATCCCTAGACGCTATCGTGCCGATTGTCCTGCGCGCCCCGCGCTTTTTATCATCCTGCGGCATGTCGTCGACGCGAGCGCGCAAAAAGCCTTTTAGCATGGCGCATTAACTCACTGCCTTCGAGTCCTTCTCAGCGCATACATTTCACGCGTCGCCCGATGCGCGATATGCGCGCCGCCATTTACTATGCAAATAAATGCACAATCTTAATGCCAATAATGTGTACAAGTGTATGCGTGCGGCTAATTCGCCGAGGACGACATTTGCATGGGAATGGTGACCCGCCTCTCGGCGAAAAACATGGTCGTACTACACTGCGACGAGAAAGAATACATTAATCTTATGCCAAAAGGATATCAAAGTGTATTACGAAAGGATATCATAAAGCATTGAAAACATTACCTACGGAATATCATAAAGTGGAATATGAGAGGACCAAATGCAATATTCATGTTACAAATATTTTATCACTTTACTACATTAGCTTGACTAATACCTTGTCTAGATTCACGTTTTTCGCTTGATTCTGAATCTATATGAACATACACTTCTTGTTAAATCATTCACTTGGATAATTCGTTGAATTTTGATCGCAATCTCGTCGGCGCTGAAAGCAAAGACAAAAGTTGCGCCGGGTTATCCTGTCGAGTTATCCTTGGAAATTTAATGAAGACACTTTTTAAAAGTTGATTTGCATTCGTGTGCCTCGCTCTCACGATTACTTTCCACTCGGCTTGGTAAAATTTAAAAAAATCTGTCAGCGCTTGTCCGCCGGACGGACGGAGTGCCGACTCCTTTCAGGACACAGGACGACGTAGCATTCAAACGCATTATAATGACGCGCATATCGCTGAATAAATGCATAAATAAGCGACGCTTCTTCTCCGGCGCATTTTATTCATTTCTCCTCTTTAGGCTCTCCAGGCGTAATCGCAACAAGTTGGATGAGTTTCTAATTAGTGCCGAAGGTCCTTAAAGATGCAAAATCCGTCGAGCCAAAAGT
The DNA here is from genome assembly GCA_025400035.1 of Tetradonia laticeps. Classification (NCBI taxonomy): domain Eukaryota; kingdom Metazoa; phylum Arthropoda; class Insecta; order Coleoptera; family Staphylinidae; genus Tetradonia; species Tetradonia laticeps. The sequence continues at coordinate 1,071,175 of JAODVP010000007.1, forward strand.
CAGCCAACGTTTAATTTGCACAAAAATCTTTTTTCAATGGCAAAAAAAGAAATTTATCTTAGTACTGAATAAATATTATAAGTACATAAAATATTTAAAAGTTCCTAAAAAATATATACAAAAATATATCCTGTAACATAATAATATCTATATTTAACAGTAATATTCAATATTTTCATAAGTTTTCCCCCAAAAGCAAAAGAAAAATAAAACCGATCTCATTGAATGTTTTGAAAGTTTTCTTGCCTGGGCAGAGATTTCTAAGGAATTCTCAACTCGAACTTACAATCTTGTTAGCGTTCCGGCCTCGAATGAATGATTACACGCCGAGACTTGACTTTGTTCTTTGCCGCTTTTTTGTCTTCCTCGTTTTCGACCGGGGCTTTTTGCGTCTTTTTTCGACGCGCACGCGATTGGAATTGAAGTCCCTTCGATGGCACAAAAAGTGAGGCGAAGAGGCGAAGGTGCAAAGTCTCGGGAAGCAGTTCTTTTTTGCCGTAGCAATGAGCAGGGAGTGAGGTGCAGCGGGCGCGTTTTGCATAGACACCTTGATTGGCTTCATTTGCGATTCGCAAACAAACTCTCCGACAAACTCAAACGTTTTAAATTTGAGAGCAAACTTTCTTCGTCTTCAATCTACAACCCCTTAGGTTAGGAATTGTTGGTATAGAAATGCTGACATATATTTCACAAGGAAATATCTTATCAAAACGTCCTTTTCCCATATCACTATTATTTTTTTCATCATTATAAATAATTTTAACTTGAAAGTAATTTTTTTAAATTTGATAATTGAATATATGAAAATTTGGAAAAAAAAATTTATATTGAAACTTGGTGAACAATATGTCATATCGGCGGAAAAAACTATGGTACAGCCGTGAATTTAACGTGAATATCTCAGTATAACGGATTATAGCTTATCAACAAATTGTGATATACATATATGAAAATATTTTTACCTAATATTTTATATAGTATATTATATCTTAATGAAAACAGTCTATTAAAACTTAAACAGGTGTCGAAGCCAAAAGGAATACTGATTGCAAATTCGTAATGCGACAAAATAAGTTCCAAATCGCGGTACGTTTCCCTGCGTCGCACCTCATTCCGTGCCGGATGTGCTGAGTCATCATTTTAATTGTGTGCAATAGATTCTATCAATAGCTAGAGCAAATACAAATTTCAATATGCCGCAAAATATCATCAAAAATGCGGTACTTCTCCTGCCAGTACACGCGATGTATCAGCATTCTAATTGCGCGTAAGGAATTCTTTGAACCTGCAGCTATAAAATGGTATAATTTCCGTTTGAATCTGAGTAAACTTTCTGAGCTATATTGTTGCACTCGTTTTGTTTTAGATTCACTCCCATGTAAACCAAGTATATAGACGTATTCACATCAAAAAATGAAGAAAAAAAACGGTTTTCATCATTAGTAATCTTAACTTGGAAGTACATTTTTTTAAATTTGATAATTTGAATGTTTGCAATTTTGAAAAGTAAATTTTATATAGAAACTAGGTGTGCAATATGTCATATCAGCAGAAAAAATGAAAAAAGATGTGGAAGCGTAAAAAGCAATCGCGCGACAAAACGTTAGCGCAACGTTGACGCGGCGAGTTTAACGACTTTTTTAGTGTTTTCCATTCATGTTTATGTTTATGCGCTACCTCCGCCGCTGGCATCATGATCATAGAACTGATAAAGATGACTGATAGTACTAAACAACGATAACAATGTCATTCTGCGCGCTAGATCCATAACATTACATTATAACATATACAATATACAGAGCGTTTTCTACACATACGAAATTCGTTTTAAATTTTTATTTTAATGTATAAATTCCAAGAAAAAATCCCGAAATGCTTGATTACAGCTTATACCATAAATTAATTAATCAAGGAGTTGTTGTATCTCTTCGCCAGTTTTAAGAAGTTTTCTTTTAATTTAGTTCAGGATGGTTTAGTATATGTTAGTGTTATTTTGTTGACATTGTCAAGCTCTTTGTCTACTTTGTTAGAGTGGCGAACGAGTGAACAAAATGTGATTGCGATTGTCCTCGCCATGGAAAAGTTGTTTGCGCGAAGTGCGCGCTGGTGGAAAGATCGCGCCCAGGAAAAGACGGAGACGACGCGTGGAACGTGCAGGCGCACAAGAGGTTTTCATTAACCTGATGGAAGCCTCACTTACTTACCTTGGCTGCCTTACGTCCTACGTCTTTGCACTCGCCCAGCACTTCACTTCACATCGTCGACATGCAAGCTTCAAGGCAAGAACGAACCAAAGCCTCCGGCAACAGCTTGTCCTCCTGCAAAAATCATATTATGAGGATATATCGTATTTCATAAACAACTAGAGTTTTTTTTTATAATATTACATCATTATAAAAAAAACACTTTAGTTTTTAGTCCGTACCTGTAGTGATTACCATATAAACATCATTTCCGGTTAAATTTTATCCATATCTTACCTTTTATCAGCTATCCGTTATTTTATGGACCCGATCCCTATCCTGCCCCTTCCTATACGAGCACACGAGTATCTCATTCGGTTCGCCCGCTTTTTTGTGCCGATGCTGACAACGTTGTTCTCGGCTCGTTATCCTGAGCCGGATATGCGCGCGGCGCGTTCGATGGCAGCAGGACTCTCTCCGCTCGCGGATAACTTCGCTGATGATATGCGCTCCCCTCGTGCACCATATAAATATTAATTCCTCTTGCAAATTACTATCCGGAGCGAGTTTACGAGCGCGAGACTCATTTTATCGCTATTTTTCTAGTTTATATGCAGGATAGTTGGATATATAGTAGGATAGTTGCCATGTGTTACTTTTTATTATAAGGCGTATCGCATGATAATATTGCAATATCACATTTTTAGTATTATGACAAAAATCTGTATGGGTATCTATATTAGTAAATAAATAAATAGCCATATAATATTGAAGCTGTAAGAAGAGAACTGCGATGGAAAAGCATAGTTTATATGGTAAAATTTTTGTTTCCATTTAAAGCTTGCTAAGTCTTTTACAACTACTAAATTTAATAACACTAGTTTCCTTCTCATTAGTTTATAACATTCTGAGTCAGGTAAGGTTGTTGATTACGAGTGACACTTTTCCTTTAGTTTTATTTCAGTTAGATTTTCTTTTTCCCCTATTTCTAAGTAAGTTTTAGTTAGAAATGTCTAAATTTATTTCCTTCACCAGGATTTCATTCTCTTAATTTGATCCGCGACATTTTTCCACTCCAACGAAGACGAAAATGAAGATTCAGTGGTAAATTGCGGAGATTTCTTACGGTTCGACTTTTTTTCCTCTCGTGCACATTAATCTTGTCCTGGCAGAGGTGGGCGACGACGGCGTTAAGAGACAGACACACGGAGCGTCTAATTAATCGAATCGCAATCGAGTCTATCCTCTCTATTTTTCCCCAGGTCTTAATGTCTTATTTCATTGCCTAGTTATTAGACCTACTTTTAATGAGAAATGAGGAAGAAATCAAATTCAAGAAAATCAAGTACAGGAATTCATCAATAAAGCTAACAATATATTGTTTTTCTAAACAGGAACGAAGCGTTCATATTGCATATTCCAAGGTTGTTGTAACAACAGCTGTGCAGATAATACTTACTTCACAATTACAACGACAAATATACGCATAGGTGTAAGATATGCGGTGTTACTCGGGATGTAATGGAGATCATGAGCATGTTTGCAGGAGGATGAAGCATTGAGGATCAAGGCGCATTGCAGGGATGAGTGCGTTGCGGTTAACGCGCGCAAGCACGCAGCACGCTTTCTGTTTGAGTTGTTAATCCTTTATATTAACTTTATCCTTGTTAACATACATAGTCTCGCATGCATATACTAACAAAAATACAACTTTACGTTTGCGTTTCAGGTGCATTTACGTCAATAGAGCATATATCCTTAAGGAGTCTGCTGCCACGCACTGAAAATTTTATGACCTACGAAGGATCAACTACACATCCCGGCTGTTGGGAAACAACGGTGTGGGTTATTTTGAATAAGCCTATTTATATTTCAAAACATGAGGTATGTAACGTATTTTTTTAGCCTTCCTACACCGAAACACCATGCTTTTGCTTTTTGGGATAAAAATGCTGTATGTGTTGTGGGATTATTTTCAATTCATTAACGGGCGCTAGAAACTTATTGAAATCTATTCGGAAACTGAATGAAAACGTGCCCGGTTGTGGACGGCGGTTTACCCAGCAACTTACCCCGTTCGCGCGTTCTGCTGGGGTTGCAGGACGCACGTAGACATCGTTCGCAATGTTCCGAGCGTCCGAGGCAATTCCCTAGAGGGTCATTTCCACGACCACGCACGGCGCGGGATGAAGTAAGCGCGTGTATCGACTGCCGGCGGCGGCGGATTGATAAATGTGGAAATGGCCGTTCGGTGTTAACCAGATTACTTCGATTAATTGTGGGCTCCCTGTATAAATTGATTACGATTCGATTACACACTGTCGCAGTCGCCAATTCATTCCGTTATTGGACGATAAAAACAATTTCGGCCTCGCGATCACGTTTTCTTTTTGCTTTATGTTTTGGTATTCGTTTTCTTTCATCCTTGCTTTTAATTGTAGAATGATTAACTTGCTGTCAAAGCGTTTTTTAATGATTTTTAGTGCGCGTAGTTATTGTGATTGTAAATGATAGGTATTGACAAGGATCATTTATATTCATTAACATGACCGTATGGGGTAATTAAGCTCGGGTACTAATGACGCCGGGCGACTCGTTGAAATTTGTCCCCGGACACGGCAATCACGGTTGCGTTGACAAAAGAACTGGAGGACTAGATGACAAAATAACAAAAAGAGTCGTTTTCGGGCTGTTTTTTGCGTCCGCCCCTCGAGCGGGAAGTAATGAAAAGCGGGCATGATTTATGACTATCGCTGCATTTATTTAATCGAAGCTTGTCAGCAAAATGCAAAGTGTTCTTAACTGAGAATAAATTTACTAAATACTATCTAGACACTTTGCCTATCATAAAATTTAAACTACCTTTATGTGACTTTGAGGTTCATGGCTAATGCTTATTTAAATTTATTGCCATTTCCGGTTTAAACTGGAAGTTAAAACTTCTATTTTTCTAATTATAATTAAATTGCTGACTCCAAATTCGTATCAACTGACATAAAATTATTTTAATCTTTCAAAGACAAACTTTAGAATTGAAATTGTAAATATTTGTTTATATTTCAGTTGTACGCTTTGAGAAAACTCATGCAAGGTTCAGAAGATGCGCCTAAAGCACCATTGGGGAACAACGCGCGTCCTCTACAACCACTGCATCATCGGACGGTTCGCACGAATATTAATTTCGAAAACTCGCAGGTAAGTCCTCCGAAAAATCCACTTATCTAACTGAAAACCACAAAGCATGCACACAACAAAGGGGTATTCAAAGGCGAAATAAAAAGCAGGCGACATTAAATAATTGGCCCACGCCTGAATTGCAAACAATGTAAACTCCACTCCACTCGCGAATATCCGGCAAATGCAGCACAACACAGTGGAACACTTGAAATATGCCCAGGCGAAAATTCTTGTTGAAAACTTTCAAGCATTCCGTCAACGCGGATGCGACAAATACTTGCGGAATTGTTGCAAAATCCGCGCAAGTTTCCTCCGCAATGAAGGAGACGAGCGCGTGTTGTTTCCTCTCGCCATGCTACAAAAGGATTCGCGACACCGAGAACAGCAACAAGTTTTAAATATTTACATAATAGCCTCATGAGCAGGTTACTCACAGCGAGATTAAATGAGTTGTAGATGCTGAACCGATTTTAGAGTCCAAGTTTGGTAAAGATGGTGTAAGAAAGTAGAAGTTATTTAGAAGACTAACCTAGTAGGTGTAGAAAAGGGGGATGTGAAAGTGAAAGTGAAGGAAAGGGAATTACATTCCCAAATGATTTCAACAAGTAAACAATTCCAATAAACCTTTAAACTTGGATCAGCTGAGAGTGGAGAGTTCAGAGTGTAGTTTAGAGTTAATTTAATATTTTGCAAACTCAGGACTGTGAGGTTGCTATGTGCGAGCGCTAGATGTAGATGCTAGGTTTAAAATGTAATTCCATCCCTTTTACTACCGATCAGCAAAAGTAACATTTCCGCAGGGCAGCACCGGACTTAACATCCAACAATAAACTGAACATTATATTCAGTAACACTGTAAAATCTACTCCTTAGTTACATTCACACAACTCCAAGAATAATGCCCTAAATTTCTCGGAAGGAAAAATCTATAAAAATTGCACGTGCACATATGAGTAGCAACTTCTTCCTATATCTTCTCTGTTGTACAACTATCTACAACTGTACCTACTACTACATTAACATCCTTTCCTCCTACTCCTAGTTGTAGTCAATCCTTGCCCATGCCCATCCATCCTACTTCCAAATACGCTCCCACTTCTCTATTTAAATAGCAGTATACGAGTATCAAACAACTGGCACACTCTATCCGCCAATAATATAGCGTTAATTCGTGGGACGAAAAAAGCTGCTAATTATCCCGAGCTTCGTTATGCATTCCATGCTCGCACTGCGCCGGCGACGAGGACAAAGAGTCCGGCAGGCCGGTCGGAGGCGGCGGCACTGCTACGCAAAGAGGCAAAACGTTGCGCGCATAATAATCATCCGGTTTTTGCGTGCTGGAGAGTGCAGAGTCGAGAGTAGAACAGATGAACACTGCCGCAGGATACAATGGAGCCAACGGCAGAAAATATGCAAAAACTCGCCGGTCTGTGTTGCGAGAGAGTCTGACTTAGGGGCAGACAAAGGGTACGAATAATAGAAAGCGGTACATGTATGTGGAGATAAAAAACAACAACATATTGTGTGACTGACATAATTAATTAGCTTTCAAAATTACGAGTGTACGTCTGCGTGTTTATACTCTTGTATGACTGACGACTATATTTTTACTTCATTTTCTTTATCCTTGCATTTGTGTTTAGTTTTATTTGGAATAAATCTGTAATAAAGTGTTTTATTGCACGCTTTATTACAAGGTACTACGTAGGTTTGAATTATTTATAAATATAAAAACATTCTAAGTTCTTAAGAATGGATACTAAGAGTGGACTGAGAAAAATTCTAAATTCGGGGCGCACGACCAAAAATCAAAAGTATATTGGAAACCATAGAATCTTTTGCGGAAATATTCTATTTCTGTAGATGAACATATAAATGCAATGAAATCTTAGGCAAGATTAGACTTAAAAGAAGAATTTTATATTCTTCGTGCTCAGAGAAAGATTATCTATGTAAAAGAACTATGGAAACTAATAAAACGTTGTGGTGTGGTTGCTTTTGCAAAAAAAAGTCCAGTCCGTTGATTTTAGTACAGAAAAATCAGAAATTTTTCTTTTATATTTTGCAACCAAAAATTATTCCAGTTCGCCTTGCGAAATTCCTTAAGTCTCGACTTATGTACGTACAAGTACGTCCAATCAAATTTTATCCATACACATGTGATTTACGAACATAACGCGTAAGATCATGGAACATAGAATTAGTCTTCAATCTATATACATATTAAGAATATTTGGTAAATAATTGGTGTAAGGTGAGGCCGGTACGTCAATTGAAAAGTCTAACTATACGCTGTCAAATCACAGGAATTGAAACACTGAAATTAGGAGAAGAAATACACGAATATTTGGCCCCTCACTTTGAAATATCTACCCTATATGGGCACAAGCCGCTTGTACATATATGATAGCGTGTGCTCTCAAGCACATTTTAGGTAATGTAGACAAATAAGGATGGAGGATATTGCTGTATGCTTTTTGCCATTCTTATTTGCTTTGTTATTCTCTTTTTGCGAAAACAAAAACGCAATTCATTTATGAAAAGATATCTACAAAGTCGAAAAAAAGATTAAATATATCGTGTAAGTTTTGCACTAACTGCAAGTCTGCAATTGCATAGGTTATTCAACGCACGATTCAAAGAATGGGAAATCGTGCAGCTCCGCCCAATTATTCGCTGCTCACGTCGACTTTCGTATGAATATGCATTTTAAATGCAGAAATTCCAATACTTTAACAAGTTTTTTACGAAAAAATGAAAAAATGATCTGGAATATGTCTTGACTGCAAGAAATAAAGCTAAAAATTTCAAATTTTTCTGTACTATAATCAAGCGACCGGTTTTTTTAGTCACCCAAGGTGTAATTAATTTGTTGCCGAGGTTATAATAAAAACCGAATGTCATGTTCCATCATCCACAGTGTAAATAATAAAATTAGTGAAATCAGTGATTGTATACCAAGGTATGTAAATCGTGCGAATTAGTAAATTTCTAATTAACCCTAAATAATGCAGCGCGACTAGTTTATATACAAATGAACCGGCAGTGAATTTTAATGCCTGTATGAGGACTGGGCACGCGTTAATGCGCCGAGGTCAAAACGTGTCTGGAATACGTGCGGACCGCCGACAATTTTTCCTACCTACCATGGGGTTGCTACCGCCGACTCGCATTCTCCCGAAATTGCAAAAATATTTGCAACGTGAAAAACGCACCCGGCGGAAATGAGTTCACATCGTAATTTCCTGACATTTGCACATTAAAACTGATACTTGAGGGTTGGCACTCCAGGGTTATTAAAATAATCTCCCGAATCTTTATATCTCACAATCAATGTAAAAAATTCGAAATTTAAAACTTAAATAAAAACGCAGGATTGTAAAAATCATTGAATTGCATTTTGGCGATTATTTCCATTGGAAATTATTTCCAATTTTATTTAATTTTTTTATTTTATCGATCGATGTACTTCCATTATGAATTTTATTGAAAAATGTACCTGTTCCAGTGTTTTGCATTACGGAATTTTTTATTATGAAATATTACCAAAATGCGTAAGGTATGCGAGTTGTTGGCACGTACGCGTCGCATAAATTAAAAACGTTGGTGGAGGCGCTGTGCAACTACAGTGTTGGGATGTGCGCCACAAACACGTGTGAAAGCATTAACGCTCGCTTTCCAAACCCTACCGCACATTGAAAAACATGCTGCATACAATTCTGACACCTTTTAGGTGCATTTTATTAATTGGTTTTTAGCACGACTGTTAAAATTTCAACCAAACATCAATAAAACACACAAAAAACACTTTTCAGCGTAAAATGCTCGTATATTACATTAAACTAACCTAATTTAGCTACAACGTAAAAGTAGAGAGGAACCCGTATGCAATATATTCCCACGTCGTACTTTTTTTGCATTAGTTAGCTAATATATGTATAATAAATTATTTTTCTAACACCACTAATCAAGTAAATATAATAAAGTAGCGGAACGTGGGAGAAATATTCGTGACCACTTTGTTTTAAGTCTAAAAATTCTAATTATTTTTAGAATAACTAATTTAGACATCTGACAACAGCATATAAAAATTTCAGATTTTTTACTACATGTACAATAAAACCAAAAATAATGCAATTTTCCAAAACGTGGTTTTCGTTCCAATTGCCCCAGACTATGGGGAACCCAAATAAATCAGTCTAATTTCAAAGAAATGAATGAAATTAATTTTTTTATTGATAAAAAAAAGCATTATTGAATAATGAGGAACTAGAATATTGCTAATTTTATTATAGCAAAACATTAAAAAAATAATATCGAAAACTCGTAATAGACTTGCAGTCACCGGCGCCAGGCAACCTTGAAAGTCGCCGCACACCTAAACACACGTGATCGCCACGACTGCAATGCAGTGGCCCGCTATCGGGAGGAATGAGAGACGTAAATGTTCATCACAATATCTCATGAAGGGCTGTGATAACATTCTTAAAAGCCGATCGGCTGATTTTAGTATAGAAAAATAAGTGACTTTGTGCTTTATTTTTAGCAGTCAAGACATATTCCAGTTGAGAAATTGTTAAAGTTTTCGAATTTCTGCATATAAAAAGCATTATCTGTTTCCTATTCGTTGAATCGCACGTCGAACAACCAATGGAATTGCAGTAAGTTTAAGACTGGCAATATAGATTCATATCTTTTCATAAGTGAATTGCGTTTTTGTTTTTCGTAAAAATCGAAACACTGAGCAAAAAGGAATAGCAAAATACGCACATTCAAATTCTCGTGAAGCATACAGTAATATCATCCATCTTTATTTCTCCAGGCGGCGTCGCCAACTCGGGGTTGATTGGATGCAGTCATATGTACATGTCTCAACTCAGTGCTCTTCGCAGCGTAAAGTGAAATAAGAGGGCGGAGTCCTACGCAATTTACTTTAAGATTTTCGAAAACTTTGCTAATTTTTTACGCAAAAATGACCGTCTCATAACTTCATCATTTTTTGAGGGTGTGTTGTATTCTTTCCTTTTTCAAGTCAAAGAAACGAATGATTTTACGAAGGTAACCTCCATAGGGTCTTTTTTTCCTAAACAAACTAATCTATAATATTAAAACAAAATAATGTAACTTTTATCAGTTCACTCATTTAAGATTAGCAAGCAAGAAAGTAAAACTTAAGTAGAGTCCGCATCGTACATTTTACGTAAACTGTTTCTTTTAGAATTAATAATTTGATCCTAAAATCAAATTATGTGTCTAACAGTTCCATCCTGATTGAATACACACACTTGTACTGCAAATTACGCTGTACAATTGTCTCGTCAGTACAGCAGGAGTGCCGGCGAGGGTGCGGGCGCATCGTAATTGTTAAACGGCGGCAAAAACTAGCCAAACGTGCGAAACGTGCAGAACACGCCATTGAGTGCGCACCGCGGCGATAGCTGGAAACAAGCGATGTGCGAATCGCGCAAACGAGAACCGCGAGAAAAGTGCGCGCGCTGAGCAAGCACACCGAACAAACAGCGAGCCGCATTGGACTTTTCCAATTTCCGGATTGCAAAACTTGCCGAATGGAATCCGGCGCCGTGTCACAATTAAACGTCCACTGTGCATATATAAACTAGACACGCATTCGTCATTTCTATTTCATAGCACATCTCTACAATTAGCATATTCAGAGAAATACTATCTATTAATTAAATTTGTTTCCATTAAATTAAAATTGGGAAAATTATTAGTAAATTTACAAGTCCGGCTCTGAAATTTATAATTCACTACAATCACAAACATCTGCTTCTACTCACTACACTGTCAGATGTGGGTGTGGTGGAAGCGCCTAATGTGCACTTTGCATGCCGTCGCAACACTTGCAACCGCTCGCCGCCTCCGCCAGTCACTTGGGCGCTCACGCTCAGCACTGCCGCTTCTTGCCGCCATCCCTAGTGCGGGCGCGCCTGCCCTTCTGGTGTTAAGTGATAGATGACTTTCTTAGCGCTAAGACCTGCCCGTGAGCGGGGGCGGGGGCGGCGTGCCCGCGCTTAATGCGCCGATAGAATTGGTAATTGAAACCGTGGCGTGCGCGGTATGACCGATAAATTTTTGTTATAACTCGGCCGCCTGGTGCATTACTCTACCGCCCCCAGGCGAAGAACAAACAGTCAAGAATGAAGAAGCGGAAGGGCAATCATATCGTGATTTATTATGGGAGTTCTGTTTATTCTTTATGGTCATTAATTTTTTTAATTCATCTACTCGGTTAAATCTAATAACTTTGGAAAGGAGTTTTTATCTAAATACATATACGATTCAGTGGAAATTAGGTTTCTAAGCTGTACCTAGGGAGGTAAAATGAAAAAAACGATTTAAGTTTGGTTAGGAATTTTTATTGACTCAGTTGGTCAGATGAATGTTTTACTAGTGTAGCAAAAATTTACTGTCCCAGGCTGTAAAAACAACTTTAAACTTTGGAATGGCATTTTGATGTAAATATTAATGAATCTATGAAATATAAACACCCAGTGCACATACGCACATAATTGCATAATTTAATATCCTGTTTAGCGGCGCTGCTCACGCGCGTTGATGCCTGTCGTCTAATTAGTTTCTACATATTTTATTCCCCTCGTCGGCGCATCATAATTTATGCAATTCTCCGTAGTGCCAAACGCACTCGACACTAAGTCGCGTATGCAAATGTATTTACTGCATAATTATGCATAACTTTCAGGCGTCGCTTCAAACAACAAAGAGGCTGCTCTGTTTTTATCGCCGCTAATTACATAACAGTAGTAAGAACAGCAGGAATATCAAGTATTGCGCTAAAAATTCAATTTTAACCCAACGAAATTACACTCAGCATGTTAGTAAATTCCTATTCGCAGACGGAATAATTACGAGAATATCTCCGTACACATGAGCACCTAATAAAATATTAATTAAGACGCGGAAAAACAAATGAACATTATCTATGCAAGCCCAACAAAACCGTTCGCTGTGAAATTAAGCCATGTTCGTCGCACTGCTGCGCATTATTTGCTTTGTACACGTGCACTAATTGTCAGCACAAAGGTAAGGACCGAATCGCTTGCTCCTGCTCTATCAGGCGGCATCCCGCCGCCGCCGCCCGTAACATATGTACGCTGCAAGCCGCAGAACTCATCCCGCAACACCTTCACATCCAGCAATCCCGGGCGGCGCCGGAAGGCAAAATTTCGTGCGAAATTAGTCGCGCCACGCGCGCTCGTTATTATTCCGCGCGGAAGGCTCGCTTCTTTATTACATCCAGCCGCCCCCCGCACATAACGAATGCGCCTCTATAAATGAACGCGAAACGAAGCCACCACCACTGCCACGTAATACCTAATTTCGCTAATAAGACAAGGGGTTTATGCATGCGGCGCCCCGGCCGATTTACTACATCCCTCATGTGTGGATATGTGAGTATGAGCGTTCGCGTCAATTTCACCAGCGCCAGGTTTAATTATTTACTAATTGACGCATTATGCTAAGTAATTCCGGGTGCGCGGCGTGTTGCGTCGCGCAAAACTGCGACACGGCGATAGTTGTCTAATAAATCATGCAGTAATTGTTGGTTGAAGGCAGCATAATTGTTCTGTAATTTAGGGAAAATGTGGCAAGTGTTAGATAAACGGAGATTATTTTCTAGGTTAACGAACAGTGAAGATTT
>JAODVP010000007.1:1099764-1115543 GCA_025400035.1 Tetradonia laticeps
AAGTTGTATTTTGTTTATTTTAATAGTTTTCCGGAAAAGGGCTTTCGAAATTTTTAAATTTTTTTTTTATTAAATTCGAAAAGTTCGAAGTTCGAGTAACATAAATAAATTGAGGGCCAAATGTGCATCTTTGGTCAAAATTACTCAGTTATAGGATAATGAGAAACATATAAAGAAACAGTATTAATTTGAACAATATATTTGTTATAGTGCAATTGCGGGAGATGACTTGACGTAACTTAAAACTTGTAAAGTTGTGATTGTTATTTTAATGCCTAATTTACTAATTAGAATTAGAACTAAAATCACCACATGCTGTACAACATGACACTCAGAACATCCATTGTTCTAATTAACTAATAAGGCCTCTTGCGCAACAAAATAATACTAAGAACACACAAAATTGCAATTTCCTGAGGAGAATTTTAATAAAAATCAATATTTGCCTAATTTTGACCTTAATTTTAACACACAAGAAGAAGATCGAAACTAGTTGGATATTAAAAGAAAAATAATTTTATAGTTTTAGATAACTACTGAGTAAGTATTTCATTAATCTTGTATTGCATTAATACTGAGCTACATTATTATTTTATTAATTTTAACACCTCCGCAATTCAGCAATTAAAACAAAAGTCTCCAATTTTAGACCATTCCAATTACATAATTAGATTAAGAGCCACCTCACGAGAAGGACTGTCTGTTGCTCAACAAAATGACGCTGAGGACCGTACCTGTTCTGGAGTCGATATTCATATACTCAATCTCGGATTCAACGGGAGATATGTCGCGGTGATCGACGCCGAGACTGAGATTTTCTCCACCCACATCTCCGCCAGGTGATAATGGTCGGAAAGAGTTCAGTTGCAAGAATCGACAAGGTCACCTATCTCAACTATTCAAATTATTCCTAATAAAACTTACTAGTAGTAAATGTAGGAATGAAAGAAAATATATGCTGATTTACCTTAAACTTAATTTGCACTCGAAAACACATTAGCCTCTGGTGGAGGTGAAATGCTGGCTGACGTCCTGAAACAACCTGTAAACAATAACATAGGTGACTTCATCAGGAAAATGAGTTTCTGTAACTACCAAAATTTAATATTTGCATAATTTTAAAACGAAACAAGAAGTAGTTTATATAACATTTAATAAATTTCATATATACAAAACAATTCCACTACTATAAAACCTCATGTTCTGACGTATTTTATCTCACGTTAGAATTCATAGTTTTCGAAAATATTGTGAAGTCATTTCATCCGCAACCATTCTCGCAATAGCAAGTGAACTAGTAGCGCCTGGTGAAGGTGCATTCCTACAGTGTAAAATCCTGCGACCAATGTAACTAGACTTCGATGTATCAAAAACAAAATCATCAATGAGCTCCCCATCAGCGCCCAATGCTTGCGCCCGAACCCCAGCAGGGCCTCTTTTGACATGATCCTGCTGTAACGAAGGTACAAACCGTTGCAACTGTTTTACTTGTAATCCGGATGCGAGGGAATATAACATTTCCTTCATTCCCGCTGATGTATATTTGGTTGCCAACTTTCTAAACCCACTAAACTTCAATGCATCAACTAACTCGTTAATATTTACATCAGTCCACCTAAAACCAAGAAATTAGTACGCATTTGATACTATATAATAGCACCACCTACTTATATCCCTCTCGTTTGAAGGCCAGTACTGCATTTGGACCTAACCAAACAGATCCATCCATTCTAGGTGTATAGTGAACACCAAGGAACGGAAATCTAGGGTCAGGTACAGGATATATATTACCATTTACTAATTTTTTCTTTCCAGCATTTTGCAAGATAAGGTACTCTCCTCGAAAAGGCACAATTTTCGGTAATTCCGAACATCCCGACATTATTGCTAGTTTATCAGAGTACAATCCACCACAAGTTAACACATATTTAGCAAGGACAACTTCGCCGTCATCAGATAAAATCTCTACAGGGTAATCCGGATCGAAACCTTCATTAAAACCAACAACCTCAAAATTTTGAAAGATTTTCCCATTCGCCTCCACAAAATCTTTAGCGTATGACTTTGTTACTTGTGTGTAGTCAATTATCCCCGTCGTTGGGGACCAAATTGCTCTTAATCCAACACAATTTGGTTCAATTGAACTTATCTTATCTCCTTCAATCATCTTCATTCCTGGTACGGAATTTTTTAATCCGCGCTCGTATAAAGTTTGCAAACTGTCTAATTCAGAAGGATGTGTAGCTACAATCAATTTTCCAACTTTTTTAAATGGGATGTCCTTATCTTCAGCATATCTATATAATAAACGAAGACCTTCCACGCATAATCTGGCTTTCAGTGAGCCAGGTTTATAGTAAATTCCTGCGTGAATTACACCGCTATTATGTCCACTTTGATGAGTTGCAAGTTGTGATTCTTTCTCCAAAATTGCCATATGGAAGTTTCTGAAGCGCATGGCAAGCTCTCGGGCGCTGGCAACACCCACTATACCACCCCCGACAACTACTATATCGTATTTTCCCTTCAAAGTGCTACGATTTTTTGTAAATTAATGTAGAAGAGAGAGATTTGAATAGTTACTTACTAATCATTGGCGTTTTTGTCAATTGCGACCATTCTATGCAAGGGTTTCAAATTTTGGATTGTTCTGTTCATCTCGAATGTTATAATTGACCTTGACAAATACAATTTTGAAGAATCTACTTAAATTTAACTAGTAAAAACGAACATTTAGTTTCCGCAGTTAACAAAGACTTGAACGAATAATTTAGTAGAGGTTATGTATTTATATCTCTCTGTTATCTTATGACAGCAATTGAATTTGATTAAAGTTTAATTGACTGAGAACACTTCAAATAGAAATCAGTACTTATAGTTTAGTTTCGTATTAAATCTCCTCATTTAAAGATTATTGGGAAATATGTATAAAATATTTACAATCTAGCACTGTTTTTAAACTTGAAACACAAATAGCGGCATATAAGAATAGTCACAACTGGTTAAATTTCGTAATATTTAGAAAAATTGCGTATTTTTCAGATTTTCCAATATAGGGGAATAGTAACCAATTGGTACAGTCAATAAAAACATTCAAAACGCAATTGGTCGGCTACGTCTTTTAATATGTTGTTCGATTTGCCTAATTTGCTATTTTCCATTCTTTTGTCACCATATCTCCTAAAATACCAGTTTTTGGAAAAAAAAAGCATGTACAGATTTTGAAATAGGTTAAATTTGCATAATATGTATAGGGAAATTATCAAAATTACTCAAATTCCCCTTGAAATTTCCAAGAAACCACTCTTCCTACGAGAATAATTGAATATAATAAACTTTTCGCAAATCTAACTTAAGTTAATTTTAGCACAAATCCACATATTTAGAGCAAACCGTTGTTCCACGACTCTTGAAGAACTAAAGTGCGGAAGAATAAGTATATCAGTAAATGTATTTTACCTGGCTATAATCTTAAATGAACGTCCAGTTCTGAATTTTGAAGATTAAGAATATTACATCAAGATCTATCCTCTAAATCTAGGTTTGCAGGTTTGAAACACCTATAACACTTGTGCTAATCTTTTGGCACTCGAAAAATCACAACAAAGTTTAAATTTTTCGAAGAAACTTTAATTCATTTTCCTCTAATTTGTGTCCTCCTGTCCCGCGTGAGAACTATCTTCAGTAAAATATGTCTAAATAATAACTATAGTAGTTCTGCAAATTGTTGATACTGTTTTGAGCACTACATTGCCATCATATTACTCATGCGTATTTTTGTATGTTCGTTTGTCTTGCACTTTTTGAAGTATTTGCCCTTTTCGGTACTTGTTTGCTTAGTAGGGCTTAGATGATTTAAAGACTGACTGATCCTTATAACAAAATTTAAAATATTAAAGGATCAATGGTATAGTTGAATACAGTATTTTATTCCTCTACAAAAAGCTTAATACACTTTTGCTATAAAATAATTAGGGAAGCCAATAATTAAACATTAAAAAATTTACCTGGTATACAGATTATGAAACAATACTTTAACTTATACAATTATTTAAAATTACAAAACCTATTAATATTGTAGCAGACATAAACCTACCCATAGCCACATAAAACTGATTTGGGTTTTATTAAGCATTGTGGCGAATTTGACCTTACGTACATGAGTATTTAAACTAATATTAAACCTTTGGATACACACAGAAAAATATTTTTGTTATCTTATCTCTCTAGGACTCTCTAGGAAATCTAAATGTTATGTTATTGGTAGATAATAATTGGCAAAATTCAGAAATATGTTGCACAAGATTGAATTCAGCCCTGAACTGGTATCGTTTGGCTACTGCTATATCCTTGCAGTTTATAATATGTACCACAAAGTCAGCACTCGTATCTGACAGACTTTTAAGGGAGAATACAAATTCATTACACCTTGCAAACACCTCTATTTTACGAGTCAAAAATTCTTGTCTCGACCAGTGTAGACTTTGTACATCATATTGATGCCCATTTGATATTACCAATTGAGGTAAACTGTACAAAATAACTAACTTGTATCGACAATTATGAATATGAGCTTCCATTTCGTCATCCGTTATGAAGACTGGACAACCATAATTAGCATTGGGACATGGTATTTTCATTCCAAGAATGACATTTGTCAATCTGAATTTCCCTTTGATTGGCAGTCTGCAGCTTGGACATGTGGTGACTTTAGTAGCGCAGTACCCACATAACACGTGACCATTTTCGCAATTGTAGTATTCTGTATTTTTAAAATCTTCCATACAGACGGGGCATTCAGCAATTTTTATATCGGGACGAAGATTAGCGAATAAAATAGTAATGGTCGCTTTGATTTGTCTCCTAACACACCTGACTTCGACTTCTTCAAGATTTTGATTCTGAAGTAATCCTTCAATAGTTCTATATTGCACTGTAAAATACTGGATTGTACCTCCAGTTGCAAATTGTAATTGGTACGTATTTTGATATGCAGCATCTTTCACAATGGGATATTTGGCAATGCAATGCTCCAGAAAGTTGCGTCCACTGTTCCTGCGAATCTTGAAGTGAAGAATGAAAGTAATCGATTTGTATTTGATAATGTAGATTCTCCTAAAGCCGTCTGTTAATTCCATGTCTAGTTTAACTTCAGGTTTTTGAATATTTACTTCCTTACAAACACAAATATCAGGATGTGAAGTAATTGCATGGTTCTTCCATTGGTATACATTACACTTATAATCACAGTATAAACATTGCTGAGGTTTATGTATGCATGTTTGTTGATGCTCTCCGATGCTATCAATATTAAACCATGAAAAACAGTATTCATATTGACATGGTAAGTTTAATTTGTTGCTCTGGAGAAATGATTCAAATGATTTGTTGTGAATGCTAGTATCAGTTCTATCATCACTGCAGCTTTGGCAGTAGTTGTTTCCATCTCCATGAAGATATATTGGTGGTGAAAGCCAATTTTTGCAATTGTTGCATGATATTAAGTCAGAGGTATTTGATGATACCTTATTAGCCATATTGAATTTCATATATGGAACTGAAAAAAAACACGGTATTGTTAATTAATGCTGTTACATTACTATGTATTTATATTGCTATTACAAGAGCCCATCGTGGTTGCTAGGTAGTATCTCTTCGCAAAATTAAAGGAATGGAAGTGTTTTACACGAATTAATCCGCACAATTACTACGATATCCACTTCACTCACTATCTAAACGATGAAAACTACGTTGACTACGTTCTGTAGTTCACGGAATTGGAGTAGTAGCACACGTTGGCACTCTGGTGCGTTTAGTGAGGTAGATAAAGTAAAGCGCCGTTTTGATGATGACAGTTTCGGTCATGAAACTACTGTCTTTGCAGTGACGCTACTCCAGTGCACCATTCACAAGCCAATTAGGTAGTTGTAAACAGCTGATGTTCTGGAGGGGACGGATAATTGACGTTCCTATATATCGGGCACTTTGGATAATCACTTATGTTAAGCGTGTTTTCCTCCACGCCAGTGATGCCAGTCCTCGAGTGACAGCTCATGGCGCAGAAGAAAACACGCTTCACATAAGTAGAACTCTGATGACTCTGATTATTCAAAGTGCCCGATATACAGGAACGTCAATTATCCGTCCCTTCCAAAACATCAGCTGTTTACAGCTACCTAATAATAGAAATGACTTGCTTTCGTGCGGGCAACAGTCGCATCTACTGTCACCATCAAAAGCTACCTTTATGATAAGAATGCCACTAAAGCAAGTGTTGTGATTCACACCATGTGAATTACAGAGTTACGGTGCTTCGCGTGCTACGAATACATACATCCGAAATATCTAAACGTCTAGTTTCAAAATTTGACTCGTATACTGTGGCATGTTTCTTTTTATTCGTAATACTATATTAAGGAGTTAATTAAAATCATTCATTAAATTATGTTATATAGAGGTACGTAAGGATCATTCTACATCAAGTGAACCACATCTTTGGACACTGAAGCACAGTATAACGATTATCCGGATGCTTATTAACCGGACTGCCAATTATCCGGTCGGCATTCACGGACATATGTACGTATATATGTACGTATGTACTATCCGGATGGTTAAATTTCGAATTTTACTGACAATCAAAATTATTGAAAATTGGATACATAGTTGTGTTTCGAATAAAGCCATGGCTGTAACACATATTTAGGTACATGTTTTGTTTGGTATTACGTCTTTGAACATATTTTGTGTGGTGTATTAAATGTCTCCGATTATCTGGATTTTTGATTATCATGACGGGGTCCGCTCAAAACTACTCCTATAGTTCGAGTTGAGAAATATGTAGCAAACTTTCAGGTTTTCAATACTCTACCAGGAGCGAACTATTGAAATTTTTATACTTCTGCTTGCAGAATCACAATCTATACGAAATTCTACGGTCTTTTAACATACAAACGTTTGGATATGGGGGAAAAAACTTTTCATACAGTAAAGTGTGGGAACTAGGGAAACTTTTTGAAAAATATTTATCAACATTTTGCTTTAAGTCTAAATATTCTAATTTATTTTAGAATAACTAGTTTAACCATCTGACTTCATCATATAAAAATATCAGATTTTTTACTAGACAATAAAACCGAAAATAATGCAAGTTTCCATAACGTATCTTTCGTCCCATTTGCCCCATACTATGGGGAACTAGGGACGGTTAGTGGGCTTACTGGACCACCCAACAAAATCAGTCTAATTTCGAAGAAATCAATGAAACTACATTTTTAATTGATAAAATATGCATTGTGGAATAATGAGGAACTGTAATAATACTATTTTTATTGTCACGGAGCACTAAAAAATATAATATCGAAAACTCGCAAAATAGACTTGCACTCACACGCAGCTGACAATCTTGAAGTACAGGTAGTTTCGTTACTCCACTAAAACGTATTACTCGTACAGCCGTTCAGCGCCCAGTGGTCCACTCGCCCCAAATTGGAATTGTAGCACCTACAATTCACTTCTCATGAAAGGAACTAATAACATTATTAAATTCTTTTGATACTGCATCAGGACACCTTAAACTACATTGCTTATTCAAGATCCACAGCAAGAAGTGCGTTATTATTGCTCTAGATGAATTAACTTTTTTTTAAATTGCCATACATCCTCAACTTTATTAATGGTGGATGTGCTAAGATAATATTGGCCACTGCTGAAAATCAAAAACTTGGATATTATTTTAGTAATTATACAATGTGCACAAACCTGTTGATGTTTTGAGCTGCACTTTTTTTGTAAAAGTTCTACATATTTTTATATGCCCAAATTAAATTTTTCAATCTGAGCAGATTAATGTAACGTAACGTCAACAATGCAGTATTTTCTGTCCAAAATAACTTATAGCATCAGAAACAGAAAAATTACAACTCCATTTCTAATATCAAATCTACCACTGTAATTTAAGAAGTTAAGAACAGGTTTAAAAAGAAATCGCATAAATGGTGATAGTACATAGAGTACATTTTTTATTGATGGTGATGAAATTCTAAGCTAAGTGTATACAGCGAATTTTAAATATTTTTTTTATATTTTTGCATTTTTTTTGTTCAATTTTCTAACGTAAAAGAATGTAAATTGACATCAAAGTGATCTGCATCATCCCCATATCTCCTACCTCACATCCTCGGTTCCACAATTAATTGATCGATCAACGAACAAATATAAATATATTATAAAAAGTTTACGGTATCAAGTTGAATAAAATCGTAAATACCCTTTAAAAAACTATACCGCTTACAGTTCTTCTTGATTGTGTTGTTAATATAGTCATTATACAGTCATGTAATAATAATAATAAACGTCGTAAGCAACACTTTTGAGATATAAGTTTGAGGATTGCAAATTGTATTAACAGAATTCTAAATAATGTATGGAAAATCGTGTGCTTAATGATAATTTTTTTGTATGTTAGTGTTTTTTCATTTTTTTGTGATTTTTTCTTAGCAAAAAAAACGCGCATTCGGACCTCTAAACGTTATGCTAGGTAGGTATGTTTAGTGAAGTAGATATTCCTGTAGAAAGCAATCACGCGAGACACTTGCAGATCTAACACATCACTGTCTAACCCCTTCATCAATCTAAAAATCATTATAAAACCCATTCACTCCACACGTTATTGTAAAAGTAAAAATAATAACAGCTTAATGTACAATTTCACTAAATCCGGTGCCGCGCACACATCTGCCGCCCGAACATACCATCGCATTGAACATAAACTACACCTAGGGACAATTTACTAATTGCAATACTTAAATAAACATCGGATTGACACCAAAATAATAGTGATAATGCAGCAGTAAAAAAGGGTGATCGTTGGTATGAGATACTTAGAACTGAATCTTCATTTGAAATTTCTTCTAAGTGACGAGCGCGCGTGTTGTTGCTAGTCGTGGGTAAGTCTCCGTCTCTTCGAATATGTGAATGTGGAGCAGGCGCACGATTTGCGCCCGCCTGCCGTGTATTATTACATCATTTAATTGCAAACGTACCATTGACGAGTTTTAGTCATCGCCTTCCTCTTCCTCCGACTCGGCTTCTTGTAACCATGTCAACCATTGGTTAACCTAATCAATTGCACATTTTTATACTCTATTTTTTATAGAAAAAAAATTACTAAATGAGAAGACATACCTGAAATAGAGCTTGACCTTTTCCCGGGTACACGTCAGTAATATCTTCTTTCCAGTTGAGGAACGCCTCTTCTTCAACTATGGACAAATCGTACAGCGCGTTGAACCATCGCAACAACTGGCCGCGTGGGAAGCTCTGCGAGTAAAAGTGCACTTGCAGGGCGTACACGGCAATCAGCTGCAAGCCCGGTTTCTCATGGAGAAACGCGTGCAATATTGGCTGGTAACGGTCGAGTAGTTCCTTTTCTTTCTCGGTGATGGCCTTGTCATCGCCTCCAGATCCCAATAATGCTTCCTACATCAAGTAATAAATTACCACGCCTTGTATCTTACAAAATAATTTGATTATACAGTCATGTAAATAAAAGTTGCCTTACCTGGGTGATAAATTTGAGCAGCACTGTCATCAAAGCAGTGATGAAGCCAGGTTCATTGAAGTCGATAGCTCCCAGATTCTCCTTAATCCATTTATAAAATTGTTGTGGATTGGGATCGGTTGCCAGCTGCTTGCTAAGATCCGCCTCCAAGAGTAACATGGGACACAAGAAGGTGAGCCGCTTCTCCTCGAGAATCTGCGCCAAGCGCTCCTTGGTGCGGTCGTTCTCGGGGATTTGCGGAAGCAGAGCAATCTTGGCGTCATTGAACGAAGTGCCCAGCTCCTTGTCGCTCTGCATTTGCCGGATCTCATGCAGAGTATCCAAAAAGAGAGGGTAGTAAGCGCCGTGCTCCGTGAAAAGCGCGAGATCCTGCAGTGTAATCATTTTCTCGTTGTATCCCGCGGCAAAAACCACCGCGAGCGAGCCAGTGATTTTCTCCTTCTCGTTCTCGCACTCATCCACTAGATGGCAGAGTGATTTGAAAGCGTCGTTCACAATAGCAGCGCTGAACTGGGCCTCACGCTTCAGCTCAGCGAGCAGCTCAACGAATTTGGTCTTCTCCTCATTGCTCTTCTCGAGCGTGACGGTTTTTAGCGTGTGCACAAGCGCGTCCTTGGCGAATTTCTCCGGCACCTTCTGCTCCTTATAACACTCTACTGATTGCTGTAAGGTGGACTCACCCTTTACGTAGTCGTCGCTGATAGACGCGAACTTTTTCAATACCTCTTCTTTGCTTGGGCCTTGTTTTTCCTTTTTCAGCTGTTTGGGTTTCTCGGTTGCTGCTGGTTTGATTGGTAATGGTTCTTTGTGTAAAGGAGCCTGTGGTTTCGGCGCGACAGATGTGGGGTTCAGCGGAGGGTCAATTGGTTTGGAGTTCATCATGTTTTGCGTCTTGACCGATGGTTTGCTAAAGAGCATCGAGTTGGGTGGAGGTCGGAGTTCCAATTCGTTTAGATTTTGCTCTTTGGATACAATTAGGTTACGCTTGAAGCGTGGTGCTAGGTCCTTGTTAGATTCTAACGTAATAAATGTATGTTAACAATAGATGTCAGGAAATAGATAAAATAGTCGTAAAATAATAGATAATACATACGGTTGTTGTAATTATTGCCGCCATTACTCTGGTTGTGCTTGTACTGTCCTGTACTGCGCGTATTGAAATTATTGAAGTTGGCAGATGAGCGCTGGTTGTTGTGCGCGCGGTAGTCTCGGTTGCCGCCGCCACCGCCTCCAAAACCATTGGAGCCAAAGGCATGCGTTGGAATCAGATGAGCAGAGGATGAGTTGAGATGCAGGCTGCCCAGCGAACCCATGATCATGTCGTCGAGGCCGGAGCGCGTCTTCATTGGGTGGCGGAAAAGGTCTGGCACGTTAGAGCGATCAGAGTCGCGGTCGCCGCGATGATCGCGGTCTCCACGATGGTCCCGATCGCGCCGGTAAGATGGGCGGTCGTCGTCGTTGGGCCGAATCTGGTTGATGGGCACAGGGCCCTCCACCACGGCCACTTTGCGCGGGGCCCAGCGGTCCTTGCGGAGGTCAATGATGTCCTTGAGCATGAAGCGGATGCGCGGCTGTAGGTCCTGGTTCTCAGCCAACATCTCCATGCGCTCGAAGTACTGGTCCATCAGTCCTTTGCCCTTGTCTGTGTCCAGGATGCGCCCGCAGGTACGCAGAATCTGGCACAGGCACTCGAGATCCTCGGAGGGATCGTCGACGCGGCGCGCGCACAATAGCTCCTGGATGCAGCGATGTAGGATGTTTTCCGAAAGAATTTCCAGCTTGCCGAGCTCGCCGATGAACTTGATGTTGCCGAGCATCTTGCGCTTGGCCAGGTGGCGCCGCTCCTCGTCCTCCAGCGACTGGCTGTTGCGGGTGCCATACTGCTCCAGCAGTTCGGAGCGATGCTCGAACTCGACTTTACACTTGTTGAGCAGCAGCAGGCGGAACGTGCAGGGGCGGTCAGCAGGCTCGAAGTTGGGGGCTTCCTCGGACAGCCGCTTGCACAGCTGTGCGTACATAGACGAGTACTTGGGCTCATCGAGCGCCTTGTCAAAGATCAGCAGGATAACGCCCTTGAGAATGATGCCAGAGGAAAGCTCCGTGCGCAGCAGGTCATCGCTCAGCTTCTTAAACTTGTCGGGCGTGAGCTTGTTGAGGATGCCGCGCACCTTGCGGAAGACGAGGTCGTGGCGGGCATCGCTCGCCGTCGAAGCATCCTTGTGTCGCAGAGTTGATGGAGGGACCCAGCGTCGGTTGGCGGGGGGAAATTGTTCCTTCCCCGAAACACGAGCTTGTGGCCCCGTTTGCCTGGGGCACTCCGTCGTGGTGGGTTGCTTACCACCGGCCGCAAACCCTTCTCGCGCAGGCACTGTATATTCGGCGTTGGGCTCCTCACTCGCTGGCCCAACTAAAGCTGCAAGCAAACACAAGCGGTGAGTAATTCACATGTGATCGATTGGCCGCATCAACAATGTGCGCCGAGTGTCCTCCGGCCGCCGCCGCACGCCAGCGCAAGACACTCGCCCGACCAAACGCAAGGAGCGAGGTTAATGACCAGCGCGAGGCCCGTGATTCACGCGAGCGTATGTGCCGTGAGTGCACGGACCGCGGACGCGCTAGGGGAGAGAGGTCAAATTCAAGGCCTCGCGCGAGCACATACCAAGGATGTCTCGCAGTTACAACAAAACTGAATAAGACGCGCTCGCAGGTGCGAACGCTCAATCCGAATATTCCGCATGCCTAACAACGCGTTTACTGAAAGGGAAATAAGCGCACACGCCATGCAGCTTATCCAGCTAGTGCATGCGCATGCTGGCGATGTGGGTCAAGTTTAAAACACCCATTTAGGCCACGACTCCATCCGAACACACACGTCAACGCGCAAACTGGCGAATAAAACAAAAATGTTGCAGCGCACATCGGCTGGTTTATTTATAACGTGCGCACAAATCCGACCATTTCTTGCGCACATGAATGAGCGGCATTGTTTAATCAAGCGGATTTACGCGGCGCGTGTGCGAATGCAAACAGTCGTCCGAGAGCACGGAGTTTATTGCACACACACTCCGCGCAAACAAAGTCGGCTAGCATGCATCTAATAACTCTAATCCATTGTTAATAAACTCAATAATTTGTCCTACACGCTGCCGCGTTTTACTGTAATCGGAGAAGGCGACAATAGCTCGCAACAAACAGAACGAAAAACAATCACCATGAGCGCCGATCGTCGCCGTTTCGTAAACACCCACCGACTGATGTATTAAATCAACAGAATGTTTTAGAAGGCGCACTAGCAGAGTAATCGCGCTGATTTTTTTGGGATGGCGCGTCGTCTAGACGTGTGATGCGCATTTAAGTCCATTGCACCCCCAATTCGCCCCGGCGAACGACCCCCGAAATCAGCCAGACCAACAAAAAATGACGAGCACACTCGCGCCTCATGCCCGTCGGTCGAGAACGCAACCTTCACGGAACTTGACTCACTCACGGCTGATAAACGCGAAATTCTATTATTCACACATAACACAAAGGAAGACGATGCATGGTATGGAGACAGGCACTTTTAATCGAACGTAATTCAGCCAAACCTCGAATGACTAGACTAGCACATCACAAACCAACAAAGAGCTAGCTGTTCGTCACTGCTCGTCATTGTGATGTTGATCGGACATTTATTTGTCCGCTAGTGAACGCAAATATCACGAAGTGCCCATGTTCGCTAGACATGACGCACCGTTTGCTTGGTCGCCGTTAGTACGTACGTGCAAAAAATCCCAGCGTGGAAAAGTACAACACAAAAGGTATTCTGATCGAAAAGTAAGCGTGGTTGAGTTAGAAAATGTCGCCCTTATTGACTAATAAACTACTGTATAAGTCTACGGATAGGATGGTCTAGTTAATTCTACGCAAGCGAAATGAAATGGTTGAACACTTACAGGGCCGATTATCGTTGTTGTGAGAGGGCACAGTGGGCTCACTACACTGATGGCTAACTGTGCGCGGAGCGCTTGCCTTGGCTGCTGCTGCGGTGCACCTCGGGTCTTTCGGCGCTGCGAGCGCGTGTGTTGGCAGAAGCGCGAACGGGAAGAAAATCGCCGAGTGCGCACCGCTGCCTGGTATCTCACCCGCACGCCCGGCGCGCTCGCTGGCGCGATTGCGCTCGCCCAACGCTCGAATACACTTGAATTGACGTGTGCGGTCACGGGAATTTCTACCGAAACAAATAATCTCAGCTGGATTATCCACAAGCACCGCTAAAAATTACAATTACCAGCTGAATTTTGACCGAAATTGGAACATAAACGGAAAAACTGACAGCTAGTGCTATATATTTATGGAAAATGTCACTCGTGAAAGAACAGACTCAACTTGACACACGCGGTGGAACAGGATTGCCAACTGTAGGTGACCACACTATTTTCAACATTTTAAAAATGTCGACCATGTTGTCTGACTCACTCAAGTTGCACGGCTTGCACAACAATTCTACGAAATAGTTGTGCAAGTTAACTAATTCCCACAACTGTATTGAACACTCTAATCACAGGAATGATAAACTCGCAATCAGGTAATGTGTATACGTATTTATTTTTGGCAACAAACGTACAAGATCAAACTTCACAAATCACAAAGGCATTGCAAAAAAGCCCCAATTCCCAACACACCCGTGAGATAACACATAACAGGATAATATTCATTAAATTGTAACAATAATTGACAGAGTAAGACAGAACTTAAACATTTACAAGAGGTAGCTTGTTTCTTGTGCCGATATTTTCTATTTTGCAAAGTTGAGTCGGCGAAAAAACAACATGGCGATGCGGGAAATCATAGATTATTGTAGTGTGGAAAGCGATGTTGCTGAAGACAACGACGTATTCACAAAAAGCAAACTTTGAGTAAGCTGGAATAGTATTATTATAAATTAGATGCAAAGAATTAAGATTTGATGCCAATTTTTGAGCCAATATAATACAAGTTAATGTCCCAAAGGAATATCTTACTATAATCGTTGCAGTTGATGTTGTGATCAATAAAATAATACATTGCTAGTAAAATCCCACAGACATTTATCACAGCAAGGCGTTTCTTAAGCTTAAGACCATATCGCTCGCTCGAAGTCTGTTTGTAGATCGAGTTCAGGTATATCAAAAGCACCATGTAAAGTTCAGATGTGAGAATAAATATTGCAAATGACTTTTTGTGCATAGCTGAAAGAATGAAACTATTAACACTTCAAAATCTGCAATTATTTAATTCTTACAGTAATTATTTGTCGAGTCATAAAAAGACAATGACATCAAGGCACAATTTTCCAGCAAATTCAGTGCTGCCAGAAGCAATATCAATAAACTTTTATCTTGGCACACATCCAAGTAGAATTGCACATAATCCTTTATCAGTAAAACCCTAAAACTCATGTTATATGTACACCCATCCTACTTACTTTTCCATATAGTTATGAGTGGCGTACCTAGGTATAAAAGTTAAAGAGATTGCAGTTTTCCACACCTCCTTCTGTGGAGAATACCCGCCGATTGCAGCTGAAATTGACGGCAGGATGTTAAATGCTCCGCAAGCAGTGGCAGTCGAACTTCGAAAATCGTAAACGAGGGAATACACTACGCAAAACGTGAAGGCCAAGCACGGCAAGCTGCTGGTAAACAGAGCATATTTGGAGAATTTGATGCGGTACCACGGTTCGTGATCAGCGTCAAAATCCGCGAGGCGTTTGTAACGTAGAGGTCGAGGTTTTGAGAAGTTTGGGAGCATTGCGGTGGTTTATAGGCGCTCCCAGACCATTTTTTCTTGGAGAATATTTACATCAACTGCCATTTATGATTGTTTAGATCGTTTAGATACTCATTCTGCGCCTATTACACTTTTTTTATGTTTTGAAAGGCTACAAGTCGTACAAGTTTTGCAAGTGTCTACTGACACGATGCAGGTTAGGAACACGAACTGACACGAATGCTTTCACCGCTTTCACGATATGTTTGTGTGAAAAGCTGCATGGCGTACAATGAAGTTCGGTTATATTCGGATAAATTTCGGCAAATCATTTATTTGTAAATGTATTGTACAAAAACGGATTAAATCAAAATTATTACAATCTATCGCATAAGAAAATGATCTACCGAACAATTTTAAGCTCGATCAAAGCTTCAAGTCGAAGCTAGCTTAGAGCATTTAGAACCATTTGAAGCACAATCATTTT